>JAUTBS010008221.1:0-14686 GCA_032361285.1 Aequorea victoria
TTCGAGTTTTCGGCAGAAGCATCTTCCTCTAGCGTCCCAACCATGGATTTAGCCATGGACTTCCTCAACATTTCAATCGAGTCATTGGTATGGGCAAGTTCAGCCCCACCTTCAAGCTTGTCCGATGGAGAAGACATATCGAACAGGGATTCTTCCATTTCCGAACCATTCCTCATCGCAGTAACCAATGGTTGAGTAACAGAATACAGTCGAGATAAGAGAAGATCACCGGTGTGTCATGCGATTGGAACATCGGAGAAGAAGATTAGAAGGATTTAGGAAGCCAAGAACCAAAAGCGTGAAATCGCCTTGCAATCGCCAGAGCACATCTCCCTAACACGCATTTGTGTCGACTCAAACATTGACATGTCGACTCAAACGTTACGGGTATATAAACTTAAATGTGTTCTGTGGTGACCTATTATTTCAAACCAGACTCTTTCTTTCTCTCTCGCGTTATCTTTCTCTGGTTCATGAATCCAAAGTCAACCATTACAACCCTTCATAAATCTCTCTGATCCCTATCCTATAAACCCTAACATTCTTTTCACCTTCACCTTTGTTGTATCGCGTTTCCCCTCTTGCAAAGAAAAAGCCCTAAATTCTCGGTGAACTTCTTCTCGTCTCTCAAGACTTAAGAATCAACAATGGATGCTCTGAATTTATCATCCATCACCAAAAGAGGAAGATCTAACCAGCCTGAAGGTTCAGATAGAAGAAAGAAAAGCAAAAAGGGCAAGAGTCCCTCATCAACCTCTCTCGTCTGTCGAGACCAAGAAACTCAAGATAAGTTTTCTAAATCTTTTAAGTCTAGTCAAGTCCCAGATGAGCGGTGCATTGATTTCTAGTTTTTTGATTCTACTGGAATGCACTTTAGGGATTGATTCACAGACCTTGGATGGAATAACTTTGTAACAACCAAGGAATCAATTTTTTCTGAGTTCGTTCGAATAGCCTATGCTTACATGAATGTTTCATTGAGCTTTGAATGGCTATTTATCTCTACTTGTGTCACACCCCAAATTTTGAAAAGGTGATCGGCCATGGACCATGGGCCTTGACCCAACTAATCTAAGAAAGCCTTAATCAATTATTTAGCTAACACTATGCTAATACAATATTAGTTACCATGGATTTAAGTAATTAAGATACTTAATCATAAATGTGGGTCAAACAGCCCATAACATCTCAACCAAATGGTTATCTCAACAATTCATTAATCAGTGTACTTTAAATAGATGCGGAAGCGTAAGTAAAATGCATGCATGTCCTAGAGGTCTGTATACTAGATCCCTTGAAGCAGTCGAGTCCATCGTCAAGCTTCATCACGTTTACCTGAAATGTTTAAATACAACATCAGCAATGCTGGTGAATGAAACATGCATAATAATACAGTTTCAAAATAGGGGATATAAAATAGGTTTGCATACTAACATATCATGGCATGACATATACAATAATATAAACAAAGATGGATAGCCATTCAATTCATTCCTTTTAAAAGCGATAAACACATAATCCTTCAATTCATCTCCTTATCTCAGTTCATTTTACATCATTATCTCATTTCAATCTATTTCATTATCTCGTTATAAGAAAATATGAGTATCATTTCCATTTAGTCAAGTATTCATTGCCATAGAAATAGCCTGGGCATTTCTAATATCCATTGCCACATGAATAGTCTGAGTATAACGAATCGCTACAAGAATAACCTGAGCATGATCATTCACTATAGGAACAACCTGAGCAATGATCCATCGCTACAGGAACAACATGAGCATAATCCATTTCTATGGTCGAACCATGTACAATCGCTACAGGAACAGCCTCAGCATATCTCTTTGCATTTGGTAACATTACGCGAGTTACCATTGCCACAGGAACAACCTGAGTGTATCTCTTTTCATGGCTACAGGAATAGCCTGAGCATATCTCTTTTCATGGCTACAGAAATAACCTGAGCATATCTCTTTCCATGGCTACAGGAACATCCTGAGCATTTTACTTTTCATTCTAAATTGCTAAACTTGCAATTCATTTGGATAAGAATCTTTTCATGACACCTTTCATAATATATTCATAGTACTTTTTTTATAATACTTTTCACAAGACCTTTCATGATGCTTTTCTTAACACTTCTCATAATGCTTTCATAATACACTTCATTTACATGGATGTCAAAGTCTGTACAACAATGGATATTAAACACTTTTTATTTCTTTCATTGTCTTTGAAAAGAACCAGTATGTTGTCATTTTACAAGGGAAGATATCGTACAATTTAATTTGGAAAACATTCATAACATATAATCTTTCTTAAAATATTTATGCCAATATCTTACAGAAGAAAGTATCATTCATAATAGTTAAAAACATTTAAAGTAAGAGAACCTAAGTATTTTGCTTTCTACAATTAATTTAACTTCTATACCATAATTTTATACAAGAAAATCATACAATGTTATTTAAAATATTTAAAACCTTTCAATTTACTTTTCAATTAGTTGGGGATGGGGAAGTTTATTTGAAAGATACATAGCAAGTAACTACTCACCTCGGGTTCAAGTTAAGCTCTAACAAAGACTACGTCAACCTGATTATACGATATAATAATCAAGGTTAATAACAGAGCTAAAGAATTAATGAAAGCTACCCAAACGGGCCCTTAATCCAATTAATAATTCTTCATGTTTGTTCCTTAAGTTAAATTAATCTCTAATTAATTTGATTTCATATTTAAACCAATGCCCAAACAGGACCTAGACTTTTTAGAATTAATCACATGCGTTAAATTGAGCATTATCTAGTTTAAAAGTATTTTTAACTCACATCCAAACAGAGCCTAAAAGATTTGAATTCAATTTAGTTTATTTTTCAAGTTTTCAAGTTTGTGAGTCGACCCAGAGGGGGCTTGTGTCGACCCAAAGAAACATCAAAGTGATATCATTCACATTACATCAGTTCGTGAGAAG
Organism: Aequorea victoria; assembly: GCA_032361285.1. Classification (NCBI taxonomy): domain Eukaryota; kingdom Metazoa; phylum Cnidaria; class Hydrozoa; order Leptothecata; family Aequoreidae; genus Aequorea; species Aequorea victoria. Next base: position 2,975 of record JAUTBS010008221.1, read on the forward strand.
TACTACTCTACAAATTCTGAAGGAAAGCCAGTTCAAACAATTAGTTCATCACTCTATTTTGGCTATTTCTTTTTGTGTGATCATTGTAAACATCTGCTATGCTAAGAGAGCTCTACTACTTGATGTTCTAACATCAACATACTTTACTTCAATTATGTATAAGTAGGGGTGAGTCACCCGCTACTCATCTTTGTGTGTGGTGTAGCACACAAAGAGAGAAATATCACAAGTACTAGAAGTTTGCAAATTTTGGAGCGCAACTGCGTGGATCTTGTAAAGGTTTAAAGCACACCCATAAGTATTTTGCCATAGTGGAGAATTTCTCAAGAGGTGCTTAAGAGAGTGGACGTAGGCTGAGATAGTCGAACCACTATAAATCTGCAGTGTTTTTCTTTATCTTTTATCTCCTTTCTATTGCTTGTGCATAAATCTGTTTACGTATATAGGTTGCTAGCTATTCGTTGTTTTAAATAGTTTTTAAAACATAAGTTATTTTTAAGAGACCCTATTCACCCCCTTCTAGGGTCACCCTTTAGTTAACAGAGGCATCTCCAGAATTGCCTTGATCTTGGAATGATCCACCTCTATCCTTCTTTGGGTAATGATGAATCTCAACAGCTTGCCTGGTGTAACTCTAAAAGCACATTTTTGTCGGTTCAACCTCATTCCGTACTTCCAGATTCTCTCAAAGGATTTCTCTAAGGCCGGGGTATATCCTTCATGGCCTTGAGATTTGACGATCATATCATCGACATATACTTCCACTTCATTTTGTAACATGTCGTGGAGTAATGCCGTTGCATCACGTTGATACATGGCTCCTGCATTTGTCAAACCGAAGGGCATAACCCTATAACAATACATCCCCCACGACATGGTGAACGTAGTCTTTTCTCTATCTTCGAGTGCTATGAGAATCTAATTGTAACCTGAGAATCCGTCCATGAATGATTGTAGGGCATGGCTGACAGTATTGTCCACAAGGACGTCTATGTGTGGTAGAGGGAAGTCATCTTTGGGATTTACCTTGTTAATATTTCTAAAGTCAATATAAACTCGCACCCGACCGTCTTTCTTTGGCACATAGACAATATTAGCAACCCAATAGAGGTACTCTGTCACCTGAAGAAAGCTGGCATTCACTTGTTTGGTAACTTTCTCTTTAATTTTGAGGGCCCAATTGGGTCTTACACATCTCAGCTTTTGTTTCACAGGTTTGGCATCAGAGTAGAGGGGTATTTTGTTCTGGATGATTTCTAGGTCAATTCTGGGCATGTCTACGTATGACCATGCGAAGACATCTTTAAACTCCTTTAATAATTCGATTAATGACTCACGTTCTTCATTTGATAAAGAATAACCCATCTGGACTACTTGTTTGACCTCTTCTTCGGGGTCCCACAGACCATCCTAGTGATCTATAGTAGTGTTTAGTTCAGACAGGTCTAGTCATTCTAGTCCCCATAGATCGTCTCCTACTGCTTTCGATATTTCTGTGTTGGTTGCTGGGTGGTCTGTGCCGGCTTCTGACTTTCCTACTAGGAGTGGGCTTTGTTCTTTCTCTGCCTCTTGACGGCTTATTTCTTCTACAGTCCATAGTTCTTCATCTTTCCAGCTGTCATCGGTCCCTGAGTAGTTCCAAATATTGTCATCAAGAATGGAAAGGTCTAGAATGCCCTCTCCTTCTTTAGATGTGATATCCCAGTTGGCATTCTTCTTGCCTCTACTCCTAGTCCTATTCTCGGTAGTTTTGATATCAGTGGGCCTGATTCTTGTTACCTCATCGGCCTCTTTGTTGGCTTCTTCTTCCTCTTCTTTATTCCTCAATTCCTTCGACCTTCGATTTTTCTCAGCCCCAGTTTGAGTCTAGCTGTTAGACTCATTCTCGGGTCCTGATCCCGAGTCTTTCCTAGATCCCGCTACTGTTATTGACTTTACCCTTATCTATGTTTCTGTTCCTATTCTTGCTTCTGCTTCTATTTCCATTTCTGCTTCTATTTCTATTTCTGCTTCTGCTTCTAGTTTTGTTTCTACTTCTGGTTCTGGTTTTATTTCTGCTTCTGGTTCTATTTTTGCTTCTGGTTTTGTACCTCCCCTTTGATCCCTCTTTTGGTTCATTTGTGTCCTCCTGTTCTACACTAAAAGGGCATCATCATCGGGCTCGTTCCAACCCTCACTTCTGTCTGATTCGTCGTCTGTCCATTCTTCTCCTGACTCGTCTGACGAGAGTCAATCATAATTTCTAGTGTCTACGTTAGGGCCGTAGAAGGCAAACTCCATATGTACCTCATTATTTGCCGCCATATTATTCCATTCCTCTAGCATTTTTTCCGCATCCTCCAACTTTTCTAAGTCATTTTTCTCTACGTACAGAGTCCCCTCTGCGTCTAGAGAGCATAAAAAGTTCCCTTCTAAGAGAGGTGGACTTGGTGTGATGGCCCCTTCTGGGTAGATGTAGATGTTAGAATCATAGCAGGGTGAAGTTGTATGAATATGATTTATGTTCCGATGGGGTGGGTTCATGTGATTCGGTAGTGGATTGGTGGTAACGTTAGGCTTGGTCGCCATTCGGGGCAGGATCACCTTGTTATTAATCAAATTCTGAATCCTATGCCAAAGCTTCATGCAGTATTGGATGGCATGCCCAGGCATCTAATGATATTTACAGTACCTATCAGGGTTGTGGGAGTGGATTGGAAAGAGGCATTGGTTTGAGGGGCCTTAAATGCCTTTTTTCTACCAATGTTGGGAATAACACGGAGAGCAGAACACTAACCTCAGTGAATACTCTCCAGACAAATGGGGGGAAAATGTTGGTCTAGCCGGCCCTGGTTGGGGGTTGAGAAGGTTCACTTCTGCTACCCTCGTCATGTTATTATTGGGTAGATTCTGGCTAGCCTGGTTGGTTGGGTAGTTGTTCTGACTTTGATAGTTCTGACCCTAATAAGGCTTTTAGGATTTCTGTTGGCTTGTACCTACCTCTATTCTGACTTCTGTCCTCTCAATTTCTCCCATCTGGGGGGCATCCTCAATTTGGATTCCTGCATTAAATAATTTCTCAAAAGTCATGACCGGCTGAGTGATGAGGTACTTTTTGAATTGGAGTTGCAAGTTCTTTATCACCATCTGAACATGTTCTTTCTATGTAGGCTGGTTGGTCATCTTCGCTACTTTACCCCTTCAGCGAGTCAGGAAGTCAACAAAAACTTCCCGGAGATTCTGTTTGGTGGTCTCCAGCTCCCTTATGGTTACGTCCAGCTGGACGTTGTAGTTATACTTTCCGAAAAATATAGTAGCAATGTCTTCCCAAGTTCTGGTTCTGGTGGCTTCTAAGGTTAGAAACCAATGTTCAGCAGCCCCTGAAAGGAACCTATGAAAGAGTTGTGCTTTTAACTGGTCGTCTATGCTCATGGAAGATAAGGTACCGACATACCTCCGTAGGTGAATTCTAGGATCTCCGGTACCGTTGAATTTTTCCATGTCAGGCATCTTGAATTTCTTGGGCAGCTTGGCATCGGGAAACAGACAGAGTCCTTCAACATTAAGCATGTATTCGTCAACTCCTCTAGCCTTCCTCAACAACTTTTCCAACCTATCGATCTTATCAGATAGCAAGGCCTATTGGGCCAAGGACAGATCTATTACAGTAGCAACAGCTAGTAGAAAACTATTGGGAATAATAATGACGGGTCTATTTCTCAGGAGATCTATGCCGTACTGATCGTCGTTCTAGATAGGCTCATTGACTTCTTCATCCCATGGATTTCTCGGAACCTGATTCACCTGAAGGGCCCAGATCTCTACTTGACATTGAGCCTGGGCCTGGGTCTGATCTTGGAGCGTAAGGGTCATGCCCTCCAAAGCTCGCTACATCTCTGACAGAGTTTGGATCAATGCAGCATTTATATCACCATCTCCGGCCATTGTAGTGTTTTCTAGATTGGGATTTGATCTCTCGAGTCATCCACTTGGCAACCAGATGCAGATGGCCATGATGTTAGAGCTTGAAAAAGCAATGATAAACCCTGATAGATAGAGGAAGAGATGGGAAATGAATCAGATCGCATGTGTAAGACATTACAGCTCGTGACGACCCTATGACAAGAGAGAAAATAGGAAAACAAAGCTATAGCAAAAGAAACAAGGCGGGTGACCAAGAGAGACTTGGGTGATGAAATTCGGCTCAAAAGAAATGATAAAAGTTAGGCAACAGCTTAACGGCGTCAAACCATGAGACGACCACGGAGGGTCCCAGGAAAGAGAAAGACAGAGTCGGGTGATGAAACCTGACTTAAAAGAAATGATGAAAGTTAGGCAATGGCCTAACGGCGTCAAACCATGGAACAACCATAGAGAGTCCTGGAAAAGAGAAAAAGAGGTTCGAGTGATGAAACTCAGCTAAAAAAAATGACGAAGGTTAGGCAATGACCTAACGACGTCAAAAACATGGGATGACCACGGAGGGTCCCGAGAAAGAGAAAAAGAGGCTCGGGTGATGAAACCTGGCTCGAAAGAAATGACGAAAGTTAGGCAACGACCTAATAACGTCAGAAACATGGGACAACCACAAAGGTCTCGGAAAAGAAAAAGAGAGACGGGTGATGAAACCTGGCTCAAAAAAAATGATGAAAGTTAGGCAACGACCTAATGGAGTCAAACCACGGGACAACCACAGAGGGCCCCAAAAAAGAGAAAAAAAGGCTCGGGTGATGAAACCCGGCTCAAAAGAAACGACGAAAGTTAGGCAATGGCCTAATAGCGTCAAAAACTACGGGACAACTACGGAGGGTCCTGGGAAAAAGAAAAAGAGGCTCGGGTGATAAAACCTGACTCAAAAGAAATGACGAAGGTTAGGCAATGGCCTAACAATGTCAAAAACACGGGACAACCATGGAGGGTCCCAGGAAAAAGAAGAAGAAACTTGGGTGATAAAACCCGGCTCGAAAGAAACGACAAATGTTAGGCAATGGCCTAATGACGTCAAAAATACGGGGCAACCACGGAGCTCTCGGGAAAGAGAAAGAGAGACTTGGGTGATAAAACCCGGCTAAAAAAAGGATGAAGGTTAGGCAACGGCCTAACGGCGTCAAAAGGCTTGGGTGATAAAACCCGGCTCAAAAGAAAAAAAAAGAGCTACTCTAATCAATCAAAAGAATATATAAAAGAAAAATATATAACCTAAAAGAGGGTTTTTCCTAAGGGAAAAGTTCTAAGCTGACTAAATGCAAATGAAAAGGCTAGGTAGTCCAGTAACCGGGCACCTTCTGAATAGAGTCAAGAATATACCTCCCCGACCAAGTAGTACCTGGCCAGGTCAAACAGTACGCAATAACACTTTTTTCCGTATCCAAAGGGCCAGAAGGCCAGAAGGCTTTCTTGCTTCCCCCACATAGCTCCGAGATAGTAAACCGCCGAAGTGAATAGTAGGTAAGCATTTAGCTTATTTTATTTTCTCCTTTCTTCTTTTGTTTTGGAAAAGTAACTAATGAAAAAAAAAATAAAGGAGATGGGAAACAATGCATGTCATGCTAATATTGATGATAAATTTAAGACAAGAATAGTTGAAATGTTTTTTTAAGTTTAGCTCGCTTTCTTAAAGATCCTCAGTGGAGTCGCCACTGTGAGGAACCTCTCTAAAAAAACTCACCGCCCTCATTCTTTTATTATTTTGAAAATACACTATCAGTTTTTAGGATAAAAGAAAAAATGATTGTTTTATGTTTTGAAAAGAGAGCCTCCCCTAAATGCATCCGTGTTAAAGGCCGCACAATTGGAGTCACCACTTGATTTTTAACGAAAAGCCAAGAAAACAAACTTTCAAGGAACTAGTTCGTCCTTACCAGAGATAGTGGTTTGGGAGCTAGGGTATGAAAGGGGAAGGTGTTAGGCACCCCTCTCTTTCGATCCGAAGACCGGCCTCTACTTAACCGTTTTTTTAGTTCTTGTCTTAAAGTTATCAATACCAACACATACAAAAAGGGTATTGAAGAAAGAACATCTAAAAAGCAAACAATGAAGTAAAACCTAGCCTAAAACTAAGGTTTTCTATGCATTTTTACACTTAATGGCATGTTAAGAGGGACATGGCAACACATCAGTGCAGTTGATGCATATAAAATATACTGTTTAAACAAAATGATGCAAAAAAAGCTACTAGAAAGCCACTGGTTGTAAACAGAGGTGGCGCACGCCACCTCATAACCTAGCGCGCGCCATCTGAACATGGCGTGCTCTACCTTTGGGCTCTTTGAAGGTGACATGCATCACCATGGAAAAGTGAGCTCGACACAGAGAGGCCCAAAAGGGGCTACTGTTTTAAGAAAATATTGTGCTCTTGTGTGCAAGTGAGTTTTTATACGAATAGAAAAAATAGAAAGATAGCATTTCACATAGAATTTTCATATAAAATATACTGTTTAACAAGAAAGGATGTAGAAAAGCTACTAAAAAGCCACTAGTTGCAAGCAGAGGTGGCGCACGCCACCTCATAACCTGGCGCGCGCCATCTGGACATGGCGTGCGCCAGCTTTGGGCTCTCTGGAAGTGGCGCACGTCACTATGGAAGAGTGAGCTCGATATTGAGAGGCCCAAAATGAGCTACTATTTTAAGAAAATAGTGTGCTCTTGTGTTTTTATACAAGAAAGAAAGTAAAAGAAAAGCAATTCATGTAAGATGTTCAACAAATAGTCTAAGTCCTACATTTCATGCATTTGTAAAGCTAAGAAGAAAGAAAAATATAATTTTATAAGAATACAAAAAAAGATACTTAAGCAGAAATGAAAAACCGAACCGGGGAAAACGAGGCCAATGGCCTCTTTCTCCCCTTTTATTGAATAGAGATAAGTTTTAAGAAAAGAAAATAAGAGATAGATGAAAAGATGAGAAAAATAGAGATTTACCGTATATCCTGGAAGAAGAGTGAAGTTTCAAGCAGTTCTCAAGCTTTCCTCAAATACGACGCGTCCTCAGGAAGCCTTTTGTGCGGTCTTTGAGTATTCGGAGTTGTTCAAATGTAAAGGATTCTGAGGTTTCAATTTAGTCCAGTTTTAATTTAGAAAAAGTTTGAGTTTAATAGGTTAAGGGTTCAATTCTGCAGAGGTTTGGTGCTCTCAGAATTGGGGGTCGAATTCTATAGAGGTTTAGTGCTATTCAGAATTGGTGTATAAAATAAGGTGGGGGGTCTCCTATTTATAGATTTTGGGTGAGAAAGTTGCCAAAAGGGCCAAAGCTTCCTCTCAAAGTGGCGCGCGCTAGGTGAAGGTGGCATGCGCTAGGTGGTTTGTGGCATGCGCCAGGGTTAAGGTGGCTTGAGGCACCTTGACTTGGCGTGACCAGGGGAACAGAAAAAGGTGTGGCGTGCGTTAGGTTGGAGAAAAGTGACTTAAGTTTGGAAATGGCGTGGGGTTCTTTGGAGGGAAGTGGCGTGCGCCACTTAGAGGTGGCGCGTACCTGGTAGAGGTGGCACTAAGGGGTGTTTTTGGTATTTTAAGTATTTTAGGGTGTTTTGGGGTGTTCTGGGTATTCCTTAGACTCTCAGACTTGCATAGAGTCTCATTCGATGCGACTTATGTATGCATTCATCATCGGAAGCTAACAGAACCAGCCTATGCGCGATTTAGTCAAAATTGGGTTGTCTACACTGGGCAACTACTGCTTTCAAGGAGATCGACTTCGCCCCCTTCCTCTGGGGCAACGATGAAGAGGCCGAAGGCCCATCGACCGAGGAAGGGAAGCTTGCCTCACCCCCACCTTAATCTTTCTTTCTTTCATGTAATCTTTTATATTTTTTGTAGAAACAATTTTATTTTTGACGAATGAATAAAACAGCCTTTTTGAATGTCTTGGCCTCGTCTGAATGATTCCTTACTTTTCTCTTGCACTTTTATTTTACTAAGTATTGAATGTCTCGGTCATTCTTTCTGAATGACTCCTTACCTTTTTCTTGCACTTTTATTTTACTAAGTGTTGAATGTCTCGGTCTGCTCCTACTTTTGATGAATTCTTCATTTTTTATTAATTTTATCTAAGTACTTAAGGTCTCGGTCGGGCTTTCTAGTAGTCCCACCGCTGTTTTGGCCGATCGGACTCCTAGTGATCCAGTTGTAGAGTTTACGAGTCTTTGAAGCCTCGGTCGTATTCTCAAGTAATTCGACCGTTGATTAGCCTGACCAAATCCTGAAGTAATCTGGTTATAGATTTTACCTAAGTCTTTAGAGTCTCGGTTGGATTCTTCAAGCAATATGACCCTGTTCAGATCCTAAAGTAATCTGGTTGTAGAATTTATCTGTCTTTAAGGCCTCTATTGGATTCTCAAGCAATCCAACCGTTCTTTGGCTGACCAGGTCCTCAGGCGACCTAGCTGTTGAACTTTGTCAAAGTCTCTGAGGCCTCAGTTGGATCCTCAAGTGACCCAATCGTTCTTTGGCCAACCAGATCCTCGGGCGATATGGCTGCTAAATTTTTTGAAGTCTTTGAGGCCTCAGTTGGATCCTCAAGCGATCCAACCATTCTTTGGCCGACCAAATGCTCAGGCGATCTGGCTACTAAATTTGTCAGTCTTTGAGGTATCGGTTGGATCCTCAGGCGATCCAACTATTCTTTAGCCGACCAGATCCTCAGGCGATCTGGCTGCTAAATTTGTCGAAGTCTTTAAGGCATCGGTTGGATCCTTAGGCGATTCAACCGTTCTTTCGCTGACCAGATCCTCAGGCGATCTGGCTGCTGAATTTCTCAAAGTCTTTGAGGCATCGATTGGATCCTTAGACAACCCAACCGTTCTTTAGCCGACCAAATTCTCAGGCAATCTAGCTACTGGATTTTTCAAAAGTGTATAATTTTGTAGAAGACATAAAGCAAAGAGTGTAGAGAAAAAAGGATACTTTTATTGAGTATGTTTACAAGCTCTCACTGGTAGTATTTTCTATGGTGATCGGCGTTCCATCCGTGTGAAAGTTTCTTTCCATTCGCATCTTTCAATCGGTATACCCCAGATCGTACTCTGTGTTCAACTTGTTAGGGTCCTTCCCAGCTCGGCCCCAGTTTTCTCTCTCGGGGATCTTTGGTGGCGAGTGACACCTTCCGGAGGACCAAGTCTCCTACTCTGAACTCTCTTTTTCTGACGTTGTTGTCGTAGTATTTCTTCATTCATTATTGGTAGATAGTTGTTCTGATAGCTGAGGCTTCTCAAATTTCGTCTATATGATCTAAGCTTGCTCGAAGAGTTTGGTCGTTCGTGTTTTCGTCGAAGCTGGTGGTTCGATATCTTGCTAAGCCGATGTCAACTCGGTTGACTGCTTCACCCCCAAAGGTGAGCATAAATGGGGTCTCCCCCGTTGGGGTTCAAACTATTGTTCGGTATGCCCAGAGTCCATTATGGAGCTCCTCAGCCCATAGGCCTTTTGCGGATTCCAGCCTTGTCTCGATCATCTTCATAATTATTTTGTTGGTTATCTCAACCTTCCCATTAGCTTGTGGATGGCCTGGGGAGGAGTACCAATTCTGGATACCCAAGCGTTCACAGAACTCTCTGAATCTCTTGTTATTGAATTGTTTGCCATTGTCTGTGATGATGCTTCTTGGGATTCCGAACCGATATATTATCGACTTTCAGACAAAATCTATTACCTTATGTTCGGTAATATTTGTCAATGGTTCTGCCTCTACTCATTTGGTGAAAATAGTCGATTGTTACCATCAGAAGTTTCACCTGACCTCTTCCGACCAGGAACGGTCCCACTATATCGATTCCCCACTGGGCGAATGGATAGGGGTTGGTGATTATAGTGAGCTCCTCTGGTATATGCTTGGGGTTGACAGCAAATCTCTGACACTTATCGTACATTCTGAAGAATTCTTCTGCATTCTTCTGTATTATGGGCCAGTAGTAGTCGGTCCTTAGGATCTTGCGTGATAAGGCTCGACCACCTGGGTGATTGTCGCAAATCCTCTTGTGTATCTCCCTCATCACATACTCTGATTCTTCCTTTGAGATGCACCTTAGGTAAGGCACCGAGAAGTCACGCTTGTATAGAACGTCCTCGATAAGTACATATTTACTTACCCGGTATCTTAACTTTCTCGCCTCAGTTTCTTCGGTTGGTAGTTTACCACTTCGTAGAAAGTTGATGATGTCTTCTGCCCATATTACACAGATTTGTGCCATGTTGACTGCTATGCTCGATGTTTTCTCCTAAATGATGTTTGGTTGAGTCAGATACTCTGTTAATATTCCTCATCCCATCTGCCCCTCAGGAGCTTAGGTAAGTCGAGCAAGGTCATCAGCTCTCTGATTGTCATCCCTAGAGATCCTTTCGATAAGGAATTTGTCAAATTTGGCCTTAAGCTCATCTATAATGGCTTTGTAGGCTTTCATTCGTTCCTCCCGGGTGTCAAACTCGCCTTGTACTTGGCCGACCACGAATTGTGACTCGCTAAGGATTTTTACCTATTTTGTCCCCATTGCTAGTGTCATCCTGAGTCCGGTTATGACTCCTTTGTATTCTGCCTCATTGTTCGTGGCTCAAAATCCAAAATGCATAGTGTAGTCTAATACTTCTCTATGGGGAGAGATAAGAACTAGGTCAGCGCCGCTATCTGATTGGTTTGTAGACCCATCGACATTAATCGTCCATACCTGTTAATCATCAAAGTTGACCTCGATCTCGTGTTGTGCTTCAACTGCCGAGTGAGTTTATTGTTGCTCAGTGTAGGTGGGTTCCGAGGTCATGAATTATATGATAAAGTTGGCTATGACTTGGCCTTTTATGGCTGGTCGTGACCAATACTGGATATCAAATTCCCCTAACTCTACTGACCAGTGCGCCAATCGTCCAGAGGTTTCTGGCCTTTATAATATCTGCCTCAATGGATAGTCAGTCAAAACGACTATAGTGTGGGCTTAAAAATAGGGGCACAATCGCCTGGCTAAGGGAACTAAGGCAAAGGACAACTACTCCACCCGTGGAGACTTTACTCCTCGAAACGTCGGGTTAACATAGTAGACCGGCTTCTAGTGTCACACCCCAATTTGGAAAAGATGACCGGTCATGGATATTGGGCGTTAGCCTAATGAACCAAGTAAGCCTTAATCATTTAATTAGCTAACAATATGCTAAAAGATCTCACATGCCAAGAATTTAATCAATTAAGATCTAATATAATTAAAATGGGACAAAAGCCCATAATGTCTCAACAATATTATTCCAAAGATTCATGATAATAATTCTTTATTCAATGCATAAGCAAAAATGCATGTCCTAGAGGTCTTATTTCTGGATCCCTTGAAGCTATCGAGTCCATCATCTACCTTCTCCTTGATTTCTTGAAATGTTATAGTACAACGTTAGCTAAAGCTGGTGAATGAAAACACGTATAATATAATACAGTTCAAAACAGGAGATTCAAATAGTTTTGTACATCAACATAAGCATGGTATGAGATATACAGTATAATAAAAAAGGGCGATCACACAACACATTATTTTATTTCAAAAGGGCGATCATTCAACCCATAATTTCATTCTTGAAATATATATCTTTTTTATATGGCCTCGTTATCAATACGAGTCACTATGATCTCAACTGAATATCAGAGATGTCCTCAAATCATCAAACATAATATATATGTATCATAATAATGGTATAGCGATATGCTCATCAAAGAGTGGAAGAAATCAAATCAAGTGCCACAGGAATAGCCTGAGCATAACAATG
>JAUTBS010008332.1:0-14684 GCA_032361285.1 Aequorea victoria
AAAACGTAAAATTCTTTTTTATTTTTAATAAAAATTATTTTTTAAAATTCGATTAATCAATTCACGATAATTAAATCACGAGAAGACTGAAAGTAAATCAAACCATTCAACACACAGGATTTTTACGAGGAAAAATCCAAACTGAAAAAAATTACGGGACCGAATTCTCAGTCCAGAAAATCAATGCACTATACTCAACGAACAGTTACAAAACCTTACTTACAGAGTATAATTGAATCATCAATCTATGACTTAAGAAGGTAGCCGAATCCTCGTTCACCGTTCTCCAGTGCTTGAATTCTCTTTACCGTTGCAACGAATCCTCGAAACAACATCCGTTAGAATTCTCTGACGAATCCGAACCTTTGAAACAATCTTCAGTCTGATATCTTCAATGATCTCTCTTAGAAGAGTAGGGAGCTCTCAAAGTGTATGCTATTTTCGCCCTCAAGCTCTCTAGAAACCAAGCCTCTTTTCATCATTTTAAACACACGAAGTCGCCCAAACTGCAACAAGACCGCTCGAGCGCTCCCAAGTCTGCTCGAGCGGTGCCAAATCTTATAGGATAGAAACAAACGACCTCGAATTAAACCACTTGATCCTCTTCCAAACTTATCAAACCAACCTTCCATAACCTCAGATAAGCAATATCTCTCAAAAGGGATAAGATCAACTCAAATCGAAAATAATTCAAATTGTCATAAACAAACTAAATTTAGAAAATAAATAAATTAAATTAAATTAATCTAATTTTCCTAATAGTGATCATCTATGTTTAAGGGTGAGCTCACTTGATCGTGTGCCTCTCAAGGGGTTTATGACACTACGTGACCATGCCACTTGGGGGCATTGAATAATTGCTTGTTTAAAAGATACTAAAAAGTGAACAATACATCATAATCATTGATTGAAAATGAATAAAGAATAACTATTGAATTACTAAATAAATGTCACTATCAAAAGTTTTACTCCCTCGTTATATAGACTAAAGAATGATTCATGCCTAAAGATAATTCGAACACAATTTAACGACATTCAAATTGGTACATGTAAGTAGTTTGACAGCCCATATTTCTTAAATAAATATCTGAAAAATAATCTTCATCTTCGATTTGAGAAATGAAGAGAGAGAGTGACAGAAGTATGAATTTTTGCTAAAAGCGTGCAAGATTCTTCGGTTTGAAAGCAAAAAAATTATTTGAGTAAATAATAAGTTGAAATAAAAAGAGATAAAAAAACGTCAATTTAGAGAAAAATGTAATGAGAACCAAAAATAATAGAGAGCGAGAGAATAGAAAAGGGTATTAATAGTTGAATTGGATACAGTGGTACTGGTTATTGAATTATTACATAGATGCCAACATTAAAATTCTAGAGAGATATATTATAGATATTGCGCACTAGAAGTGTTCATGGATTGGGTTAAGCTCTAGCACATCACCCGACCACACGTACTGATTTTTAATTTTAGCACTTGTAACCGACTAATTGGTTCGACTATTTCGGGCCGACAACTTTACTGGTCCGCGGGTGGGTGCGGTTTGATTTGTCAATTGGACTTGCTTATTTTGGGCTTTTTGGTTGAGCTCGCTCTATTTGTAAGCCAATTATAATAATTATTTTTAATTATAAATATTTATTTTTAAAAGATTTGAAGTTCAAAAGTTATCAATTTATTAATTAAAGCATACATAGACTCAAATTACATAAATTTTAAACAAAAATACTAAAACAATACGCAACTTAATATCATAAAAAAACTAAAAATTTACAAAATTAAATATTTATTGATCAAGTTAGATTCAACATGTAATTATACTTCAAATTCGTAACCTATCATTATTTATAAATATAAAAAAAAAAAATGAGAGATCCATCCCAGAATTAAGCTATGAGCAAATTCATTAAACCAATTTATGTAGACCCTAGTGGGTGCCTAAGTAAAGTGGGGACGAAGAGCAATTTGAGCTAAGGTGGTGGGTGGACCGCTAATGAATTATGCATATCTATGATCTACGTTTGGATGCAGTGTTTAGGATTCGTTTGTTTTTTAAATTATTTATAAAAAAAAATTGAATACACTGACATTATAAATAAAAATGGATGGTATTAATTATACAATAAAATAAATAGATAAAATAAAGAATTGTATTATAAATGAAAGTGAAATGTACTAGTCATGCAGTAGGATAATTTTGAGGGATTTGGTCACAAATCTCTAATTTTGAATGATAACCAATTTTTATAATCATTTTTTTATACTTTAAGAGATAAATATTATAGAAGTAATTCCTTAAAAAAATAAAAAATAATAAAAAATTAATTCCAAGCACTCCTACACATGTATCTAAATTGCATGTAAAACAATAGTTAAAAATTTAATTATTTTGATAAGATAAAAATTAAAGAATAATTTGGCAAAAATAATTGAACAGATAAATTTATCTCTCAGATCAAATAAATTTCATTGTACATCTATTTTTTTTTTAAATTAATGACTAAAATAATAATTTTCTTTTTAAAATTAGTGCAACCAATATGCGCACATCAAAAAATTGCATGAAAATTAAAAAAATAATAAAATAAACAAGATTAATTAAAAAAGATCATAAAAGTTCACTGACAGATATATTTCATTGTTTATTTTATTTCACTAAAATTAAAAACTATAACAGACGTTTTTTCCAAAATTGGTGCACCTAATATATAGATCTTGATAAGTACGAATAGAACGATCGCCTAAGACTGGTCGAGATTTAACCATACAAAATATTAGTATCGATCGACCACTTAAGAGAAATAAATAAATCAAAACTAAAGATAATTAAAATTACAATTTCAGTCGACATGGGGCACGGTATCAGGCCAGGAAGACCGACTGATCCACAGAACATTCGAAAAATAACCCGAAGAGATGCGCTTGGTCACGCCACTCGCTCGGTCAGTCAGCCAAAATGGCCAAGTCAAACACCAGTAGGGGAGACTCCGAAATCAACGCTAACGTTCTCTCCCGAAATCACCCCGGTAACTGTCCTAGCGGTAAATCAGAGATCGAATTATTACGTATCCTGAAAATCTTGCTCAGACTGAAAAAATAGGAATCAGACCCTATCACATATCCCGAGAATCATGTCCGGACTGAAAAATCTGGAATCTGCCTCTATCAGACATTGGGATCCACGCCCTTACAACTCTATATATAGCTACTGCCTATATTCTCCAAATGTACGTCATTCTTCTACATTCTACATACAATTTTGTATTAATTTCCTACATTCTACAGTCTTTAGTTCTACTCTACTGCCTCTCCGCTAACTTAAGCATTGAAATCTTACATCGGCACCCCATTGGTGTTTAGATTCTGATATTTTGCAGGTCATTACCGATTTTGAGGAGCCATTCCTATTCAAGCACCAAATTTTGGCGCCGTCTATGGGAACAATTTATCGTCCTTCCTATCCACAGTTGTTTGTAGTCTAAGTCGTTGCCACAAGATCGATAGCTTCTGAAGGGAATCGCCACCAAAACAACCTCCAAAGGAAACAACAGCCTAACGTCGAACAACAGTTACGAGATCTAACCCAGTTGATCCAGGGTCTAGTTCACCAGAACCAGGCCATTAACCTAAGGCTCGACGAGCAAGCGAGGCTTCTGCCTGCTCTTTCCATTCCTCCTTGGGTGCCTCATCCCGGGGAAAGACCTATGACCATCCTTCAACAACCTAATGAACAAAGGCAAGGCCGAGAGGGGGACAACCCAGACAAAAATGAGAAAGTTACTGAAAGCAGGGCCCATCTCCAGGGTCGAAATTAGGCCCCTAGACAAGATTAAGGTAATCAGCTTGAGAAGACAGAAACCTCAACTGCCATGGAGACCGAGCTGAGAGTAGTCAAAGATCAACTCAACAATATGATGGAATCCATGAAGGGCAAAACAGCAATAGTAGTAGACGAGCTAGTACAGGGAACGGACTTACCATTCTCACCAACCTTTATGGCCGAGCATCTGCCATCCAAGTTTAGGATACCTTAGATGGAGACCTTTGATGGGCTGAAGGATCCCTTAGACCATCTGAAAACATACAAGGCCCACATGCACCTGCATGCAGTCCTACATGAAATCATGTGCCGAGCATTCCCAACCACTCTAAAGGGGGGTCAACACGCGTATGGTTCAATAAATTGAAGAGTGGATCCACATCCTCGTTCACCCAATTAAGTATGCTTTTTATGGGACACATCATTGATGGTCAGCGACACTTGAGACCGACCACATACCTCTTTAACATCAAGCAAGGAAAAACGAAGACCCTACGTCACTACGTGACTCGGTTCAATGTCAAAACTTTGAATGTGGATGACATTGACGATAAAGTAGCACTAGCGACATTCATGGGTGGCCTCCAGCTAACAAAATTCCTTTTCTCGTTGACCAAGACAACCTCAACCAGTATGGTCGAGCTCATCATTAAGGCGCAAAAGCATATGAACATCGAGAATGCAATGCAGGCCCAAGAAGATAGATCCACGGAACCAAACAAAAAGGGTGATCAATAGGACAAGAATGACCAAAGGAAAAGAGACGAATCAAACCGACCGAGGACATCTCGAGACTCTGATCGACAATAACATAGTCAAGCCAATTCCAAATGGCCCCGAATACCGACCAATTAGTTCAAAAAGTAAACTCCACTGAATACTCATGTAGATCAAGGATGATCCCGAGCTACGTTGGCCAAAGAAACTAAAGACGCAACTAAGCCAGCGCAACCCAAATAAGTATTGTCGGTTTCATAAAGACAACGGTCACAACATCGAGGACTGCTTCGACTTGAAGGAGCAGATTGAAGCATGATCCAGAGGGGCCGAATGAACAGATTCTTGGTCGATCGACAAAATAGGGAAGAGCCACGGGGTCAGCAGGACAGACCGCCCCTAGCTAACAGAGATAGAGATGGGAATCTTATCGGAGAAGTCCGAGTTATCTCCGGTGGGCTCACTGGTGGGGAAAAAAGTAGTTCATCCAAGAAGGCTCATTCTAGAAGACTGAGGACCGAGGGGCCGAACGAAATCTGTATGGTCGATCGGTCAATTAAAATTGCCAAAGTCAAGGAAATTATAACCTTCTCAGATCTCGACGCTCAGGGAGTTCAACAACCCCAGAGATTTCAATGGCTGAAATCTCTGATTCCAGGGTCTTTTCTTCTTACTTTCTTCATTATTTATTATTTATACTTATTTTATCATATTTTCGAAAGGTTTATACCCATAACCGTATATATTTTTAATGTATTTTTATACACGGTCTTTCTGTTATATATATCTCTATTATAGACATATATATCATTGTTATATATTTTATATCATTATATATATCTACATCTCTAGATTCGTTACCTTTCGTATGTGAATGTGATATTTTCATGTATTCATATACGTTGGAATCATTGGAGGATTAAACCTTAATCTGTGGATTAAAACTACATAACGGTGTAAGATATACATACAAATATCTATATGTTCTAGAAATAGAAAAATAGAGGGTGTGAGAGAGACTAACCCGAGGTAGGCAAGAGACGATGGATGACGACGAAGGCACTGGAGATGGGTGGCGACGTCGATGATGGTGATGGTGTTTGGTGGTGCTCGCTCGGTGGTAGCAGCGGTGGTGGGAGAGGGAGGGCAACCGAGAGAGAAGAGGTCGCAAAGAGAGAAGAAACCGAGATAGAGATGGATTTTTTGAGGGGATGAGTCTCTGAGGAGAGGATCCCATTTTAAAAGGGATTGCCAACCAAATTTCAGGGATCACATTCCATGATTTCCTCTTTGAATTTTATCTTTTCAAATTCAAACCACCAGCTGTCATCACATGCACAGCTAGATTTTTCTTTTTATTTTATTTTCTTATTTTGTCCCAGTCTTTCCTTATTCAATCATTAATAACAAAATTATTCTTTTATCATTTATTAATTTAAAGTTTTTCAGAATATTAATTTATTTAATTAAATTTTTAATTAATTAGTTATTTTAGTTAATTAATTTATAATTAAATTTAATATTTTATTATCTAAAATTCTCGAGTTTCACATTCTTTCCCCCTTAAAATAATTTTGTACTCGAAATTAAAATACTAACCTTGAGAAAATAAATGAGGATAACGCTCGCGAATCGCGTTTTTGTGTTCTCACGTGGCCTTTTCTACTTTATGATTTCGCCATAAGATTTTGATGAGATGAATTTGCTTATTCCGTTGAACTTTTTTCTTAGTGTCAAGAATCTAAACAGGTTGTTCTTCATAGGTTAAATCCTTACGAAGTGGAAGTGGCTCATAATCTACCATATGCGTCGGGCTATGGACGTACTTCCTCAACATCGATTCATGAAATACATTGTGTACCCTGGTGAGGCTAGGCAGTAAAATCACACGATAAGCAACCTCACCAACACGATCTAAAATCTCAAATGGTGGTATATCGGTGACTCAGCTTTCCCTTCTTGTCAAAACGGGTAATTCTTTTCCAAGGTAAAACCTTAAGAAATACCATATCTTCAATTGAAAATTCTAAGTCTCTCCTACGTAGATCGACATAACTCTTTTGTCCACTTTAAGCTGCTAAAAGCTTATTCTGAATAGTGAAAATATTTTGAGTCACATTTTTTACTAGATCAAGTCTAAGAAACTGTCTCTCTCTAACTTTATACCAACACAAAGGGGACCTACATTTCTGCCCATACAGAGTTTCATACGGTGCCACTCCCAAACTCGAATGATAGCTATTGTTATAAGAGAACTCCATCAGTGGTAGCTGATCATCCCAATTACCTTTTCACTCTAAAATACAAGCTCTCAATTATCCTCCAACGTCTGAATAGTTCTCTCCGACTGTCCATCTGTCTGTGAGTGATAAGTCGAACTAAAATCCAACCAAGTACACATAGCAGTCTGCAAGGCACCCCAAAACTTAGAGACGAAACGTGGGTCACGATCCGAAACAATCAAAACAGGTAAACCGTGAAGCCTAATAATCTCTCTTACATATAATTGTGATAAACGATATAAGATATGTGTTATTTTAATAGCAATAAAGTGTGCTGACTTTGTGAGTCGGTCCACTATTACCCAAACAATATCGTGTCCATTACGCGTACGAGGTAACCCTGACACAAAATTCATCATGATATTCTCCCACTTTTACTCGGGTAGTGGTAAAGGTTGAAGTTTTCCCGCCAGTCTTTGATGTTCAATTTTTACTTCCTGACAAGTAAGACACTGAGTTACAAACTCTACTATATCTCGTTTCATACCATTCTAACAGAAATGCTCTCAAAGATTTCTATACATCTTAGTACCTCCCGGATGAATGCTATATCCAGAATTATGAGTTTCGGTCAGAATCTCTTTTCATAATTCACTACTGGCGGGTATGCACACACGATCTCTGAATTTAAGAATTCTATCGTCACTGATTCTGAAATTCGTAACATCTCCTATGTGTAACTCTTCCACACTCCTCTTGCATTGAAGATCCTCCCGTTAAGCCACACGAATTCTCTCTAGTAAGGTCGATCTCACTGTTAACTGACTACACAAGGCCATTTTTCCATGTTGTATGATCTCTACATCCATCCTCCTCAAATCTTATAATAAATGATGTTAAACTGTTAATGACGCCGATCTACCTCTCAAAGATTTCCTACTCAAGGCATCTACCACCACGTTCACTTTTCTCGAATGATAAAGTATCTCGACATCGTAGTCTTTCAATAGTTCAAGCCATCGCCTTTGCCTCAAGTTGAGCTCTTTCTGAGTGAAGATATACTTCAAACTTTTGTGATCGGTGTAGATCTCACAGGATTCCCTATATAAATAGTGCTGCCATATCTTCAGTGCAAAAATAATGACTGCCAACTCCAAATTATACGTGGGGTAATTCTTCTCATGAACTTTCAACTGGCGAGAAGCATAACCTATCACCTTACCATGCTGCATCAGCACACAATCCAAACCTTGATGCGACGCATCACTGTAAATTATAAAATTACCATATTCAGTTCGTTATGCTAGAACTGGTGCTGAAGTCAACCTTTGCTTAAGCTTCTGAAAACTGTGCTTGCATTTATCCGTCTATTTATACCTCACCCCTTTCCAAGTAAGGCTGGTAAGCGGTAGGGCAATACGAGAAAACCCTTCTACAAACCATCGATAATAGCATGCCAGTCTCAAGAAACTACGTATCTCAGGCATTAATATTGGTCGTGACCAGTCGACAATAGCCTCAATCTTATTGCTATCCACAGATATTCCATTCTTACTGACCACATGGCCAAGAAAAGATACACTGTCCAGCCAAAATTCACACTTGATGAACTTAGCATACAACCTATTTTTCCTGAGAGTCTGGAAAATTTCCCGTAAATATTCTTCATACTCCTCCTTGCTTTTAGAGTAGATTAAAATATCATCAATGAACACCACTACGAAACGATCCAACTATAGTTTGAAAATCCGATTCATCAAATTCATAAATTTCACTGCAGCATTGGTCAAACCAAAAGGCATAACCAAGAACTCATAGTGGCTATAATGAGTCCTAAAGGCTGTCTTTGAGATGTCTGCCTCATTGACCTTTAGTTGGCGATAACCAGACCGCAAGTCAATCTTGGAGAACACTTGACCACCTTGCAACTGATCAAACAAATCATCAATACGCGACAGAGGGTACATATTCTTAACAGTAATCTTGTTCAACTCCCTACAGTCAATGCACAAGTGTATCGAACCATCATTTTTCTTCACAAACAAAATTGGAACTCCCCACGGTGAAACACTAGGTCTAATAAAGCCCCTATCAACAACTCTTGCAATTGTACCTGTAACTCCCTTATCTCTAAGGGTGCCATCTTGTACGATGCCTTAGAGCTAGGTATAGTACCAGGCAGAAGATCGATCATGAACTCAACCTCACTATCAGGAGGAATACCAGGTAAATCTTTGGTGCCCACAACACAAGCCAAAAGGCATTCACAACTTTTCCTCAACATTCAATTTGCATGAAGGGCAGATAACCTCATGTCTCCCTAAAAGAAGAACTTAAGTTGCCCTGGTATGTTGAATACTATCCTTTTGTAATAGCAATCAATGATCGCATAATATTTGAAAAGTCAATCTATGTTCAAGATAATATCAAAGTCACGAATGGCTAACGATATAAGATCTACTCGCAACATCTTATCATTCAACTCCACTACCCCCAAACGACATATCTTATGTAACCAAACTGTGTCTCCAATAGGAGTGGACATAGAAAGACATACATCTAAAGGTTCTACCGTAACAGATAGAAGATGCAAGAAATCAAGTGAAGTAAAAGAATGCGTAGAACCAGAATCTATAAGAGTTCTAGCAGGAACATATGATATAATGATAGTACCTTACACCACACATGGTGAAGCCTCTGTCTCCTCGTGAGTAAGAGCAAAGACACATCCCTGAGTAACTACTCTTTGGCCTTGTGCCCTATTGATCGTAGGCTGCCTCTGATCTCCTTGATGATTATGCTAGCCCTGAGTAGACCCATTGTTACGTGTAGGCAGTCTCTGATTCTAAAATGACTGCTGCTCCTATTGTCCTTTTGTCCTCTTATTTTTGTAATTCGAAAGTATATGCTCACTCTTTCCACAATTGAAGCACGTCTTTGGTGTACCACCACAAAAATATCCACGAGAATGGAGTTTTCCGCAACGTTTGAATGGATTCTAGGTCTATTGTCCTGCATTCCTATTAGTCTGAGTCTGTAGCTGATTTGGCGTATAAGCCTTCTTGGCGGGGTTGTTTCCTCCAGAATTACTTTCGGTTGGTTTCGAATCTCTAAACCTCTTAGGTTGTAGCTCCCTACTTTTCTGCGCATCATCCAAACTCTTTTTTGCTAAAAGAGCCTTGGACACCAACTCTGATAAAGTCTTCACTTCGAACAATGAAATCCTACTACGAATAGCCGGACGTAAACCTTTCTCGAATAGTACTACTTTGTCCTCCTCTTCAGCAACATACTACGGCACAAATTAGGACAACTCAGTAAATTTGGCCTCGTATTCTGCCACTAATATCCCCTTTTGTTTAGCATCAGGAACTCCACTTATTTATACTTCTTGATAGCCACCGGGTAATACTTGCCGTCGAGCAATGCCAGAAATTTCATCCAGACGAGTTCACGTTCTCTTTCTTCATAATGATACTTCACCATGCGCCACCAATGTTCAGCCTGTCCTTCGAATACATAAGTTGTCAATGACACTTTATCTTCATCTGTGCAACCTAATCGTTGAAAGATCTTCTCCATGCGATGTTTCAGCATCATCAGGATTGGTTGACCCCTTAAAGGTCGAAGGGTGCACCTTCAAGAACTTCTCGAACACTGAGCCTTTATCCAAGCTCATAAGTCTATCTATGCTAACAACCCTCATTTGAGATTGTTGCCCAATAATCATGATCACCAGGGCTTGCAGAGCCTAAAGAGCTCCCTTAGCAACTGGGACAGTTGGGGTTGTTAGAGTCACTGGGGTTTTTGTAATATCAGGAGCTATTGGAGTAGTGCCAGGGGTAATGTCTCCTTGTGCATCCTTCACAGTCACATACCTCGAATTCACATTACGTCTAGGGCGAGCTATATCACTGAGGATCAATGTAGAACAAGAACAGATATAAGATAATGCGTAATCAATCTACTAACAAGAACTTTACATTGTTTCAAATGAACATTAAAAGTACTTTCTTGAATGGCTATATAAATAAAGAAGTATATGTAAAACAACCTCCTGGTTTTGAGAACCATAAATATTCGAATCATGTCTTTAAGCTATCAAAAGTATTATATGAGTTGAAACAAGCTCCTAGAGCATGATACGAAAGATTAAGTTGTTTCTTAATACAAAAAGAGGTCTCTGGAAGAAAACTTGATTCAAGACTTTTCATTAAACAAAAAGGAAAGGACATGGTATTAGTACATATCTATGTTGATGATATTATCTTTGGATCTACTAATGAAAATTTGTGAAAATAGTTTGTTAAGATTATGCAGGAAGAATTTGAAATGAGCATGATGGGAGAGCTCAACTTCTTTCTTGGACTTCAAGTCAAGCAAACAAAAGAAGAAACTTCCATAAATCAAGCCAAGTACACGAAAGAACTCTTAAAAAGGTTTGATATGGAAGATGCAAAACTATGCACAACTCCTATGAGCATATCAACAATAATTGATAAGGACGAGAAAGGTAAATCAGTTGACAGTAAAAAGTATCAAGGTATGATTGGTAGATTTTTTTACTTAACTGCTAGTCATCCTGATATCATGTTTAGTGTGTCCTTATGTGCTAGATATCAATCTGATCCAAAAGAATCACACCTGGTAGCTGTGAAAAGAATCCTTAGATATCTTATGGGATCAATAAACCTAGGCTTATGGTATTTTAAGAACACATCTCTTGAATTATGAAGTTATTCGAATGTTAATTTTTCCGGTTGTAGGCTAGATCGTAAAAGTACTAATGGATCATGCCATTTCCTAAGAAACTCATTAGTTTCGTGGTTTTATAAGAAGTAAGATTATGTAGCTACATCAACCACAGAAACTGAATACATAGCTGTTGCGCTCAAATGCTATACATAATATAATAATTAAAAGATTTTAATTTAAAATATCATAAAGTTCTAATTAAATGTGATAATACAAGTGCAATTAGTTTAGCTAAAAATCATATCCAACATTCAAGAACTATGTACATAGAGATAAGACATCATTTTATTAGAGACCATGTGTAAAAAGAAGATATTTCATTAGTATTTATAAGTTCAGAACATCAACTAGCTGATATATTCACCAAACTCTTAAGTGAAGAAAGATTTAATTTTATTAAAGGTGAATTAGGCATGTTAAATCCATAAAAAAATTTGATGGTTTTTGAAAACTCAAGTTTTTGTAGCACATGGGTCGACTCATAGATAGCATGAGTCGACTCTGGACTCTTTTGGCCTAAGCGTTAGACGCTGATGGGTCGACTTACGGAAAGTTGTGTCGACTCACATCGCTATTTCTGCTTAAGCGATGAAGGCATTTGGGTCAACTCACAAAGGTTTATGTGTCGACTCAAGGAGGCCATTTTTCTGTCGTATCCCTAAAAATGTATTTGGGTCGATTCAAAACACCCATGTGTCGACTCAGCGCACGGGGTATATAAATATTTATTCTGTGGTGGCCCATTAGTTCAAATGATCAAAATCTTTCATTCTCTCTCTCTTTGTCTCTCTATCTCTTGTTCATGAGTCAAAACAACGATGATTCTCCTCTAAGATTTCTAAAAATCTCTCTGATTCCTCTCCTGTAAATCCTAACACTCACATCGCCTCTACGATCACGGTATCACGATTCCCCTTTTACCTTGTGAGAAAAACACTAGTTCTCTGTTGAACTCCGATCCTCTGTTCTCTTCTCAATCAACTCGACTCAACAATGAATTCTTCCAATCCATTAACCATCTCCAAGAGAACAAAAACTGATCAAGGTGAAACATCTGGCAGTAGGAAGAAGAACAAAAGGGGCAAGGGTTCCTCATCAGCCTTACTTCTCTGTCGAGATCAAGAGACTCAAGATAAGTATGATAAATCTTTTCAGTCTCGCCAAGTCCCTGATGGATGGAGCATAGACTTTCAGTTCTTTGATTCGACTGAAATACACTTTAGGGCTTGGTTTACCAATCCAGGATGGAATAAATTTGTAACCATCAAAGAACCAGTCTACCCTAATTTGGTTAGAATAGCCTATGCCCATATAAAGGTAACCATAGGTTCTGAATGAATGTAACCATAGGTTCTGAAAGGCTATTCATCAATAGCTGGGTTAAAGGAAAAGACATAATGTTTGGAGACCAACTGGTCAACAAACTAATAGAAACCCCTAGTGGAACTCACCTTCTCAGTTGCACCAAACGACGCCATAACTATAAGATTAACTCCAAAAACCCCTTCTTCTCAACAACCTCACATCACTTCTCCCTCCACTCTAGCTCCACCCACCAGCTCCTCACAGTCCATTCCTCCCTCTACTTTAGAGGAGATGAAAGCCCAACTCACCCATCTTGTTGAAATAAACACAGCCTCCAATCTAGAAATAAAAAAACTATATGAGAGAATGAATCTCTATGAGTTTCAGATTGAGAAATTCCAAGAACAACAAGAATACATAGTCTGCGAACAGCTCAAACTGAACAAAATTCTGTCTGACCTCAATGATAAAATAGATTGTGCTTGCAAAGTAGGCAACACCATAGGTCAGGACATGAAAAAGATCATGAAGGACTTCCTCCTTGCCAGTGACCTCTTGCTCAATAGCGTACGCTATGAGTATGATCGAGGTACTATAGGAAAAATAAATAAGATTCTCCGCAAAATTTAGGAGTTTATAGAATGGGCCGAAATTCATTTGGAAATTCTCGCTGAGAAAGCTGAGCAAGAATATCGAGAGAACATCAATATGGAAGTAGCTCCAGTGAAGGGGATTCATATTAAGGAGATCTCAGCCCAAGAACTCAAATCTTCCACCTCCAAGGAAAGGAAAAATTTTTGAACAAAGAAAAGGAGAAGATGACTGAGCCATCCAAAAAGAAAGGCAAGCTGTCAATCTCCAACCTCTTGAAAGAACTCAAGAAAAAAGAAGATGTCACCTATAAGAGGAAAAATAAAGACAAAGGAGAAATCGCAGCTGAACAAAAAGCCAAATGAAACAAACAAATGCGCGATGAATTCTTCTAATTTTCTATGTTTTTCTATCTTCTCTATTCTCTTTTGATCTCTGTGTCTATGGGCTGCCTCAAAAAGAACATACATTTTTCTTTGGATGATTATAAATTTTGACACAATGTTGGTTATATATATATGATCTTGGTTTTCTTGCATGAATGGAATTTTCTCTATTTGGAATGAATGGTGTCTCTCATTTTTTGGTATACATATTTTTCATTTTTTGAGATGATAAAGGGGGAGAAATAAAGTAAAAACAAAAACAAATGAGAGAAATAAAGAAAAACAGAAGGCATAAGCAAAGTAAAACAGGAGAAATTGGTATCAAAAAAGGAAATCATATGAGTTTAAAAAATTGGTATTAATATGTTTCAATGATTCGTTGTTTTTATGATGATTCTATTTTGCATATGTATAAATGTTTGATTTAAATTTTTGGTATAAATGATTAATATTGGAAAATTATCTTTACAAAAGGAAGCACCTCTTCAGGAGGAGCATTTCAAAATATATAGTTTATTATATCAAGAGTTTTTCTTAAATTGTTTAAATTGTTTGTCATCATCAAAAATGGGGAGATTGTTAGCATCAAGGTTTTATAAAGTGTTTATTAATTTTAATGATAACAAATAAAACTTTAATAATGACTAAATATTTTTGGAATATATCTTTTTCTAAGGCTAAATCAATCATTCAAATAATATTAATGCATATGAATGATTAACAGTCATGATTGGGGTTGACCTTGTATTTAACAAGTTGTGAAGTTATTTTAGGTGTTAAATCAAGTATTAAATGATTGAGAAAATTATTAAACCAGTTCCAAAACAAGGCATAAGCTTAGAAGCAAAATAGAAAAATTTTAGAAGAAACTCACTATTTGAGTAGACCCA
>JAUTBS010008442.1:0-14683 GCA_032361285.1 Aequorea victoria
GGTTTTAACGCTTCTTAATTCAATTAGGGTTCGGTTACGCCTAGGTTAATTGACTGTCGAAAATGCGGGTCTTTACAGTCGAGACTCAAAATCTCTACGGCCTAAAAAAAATAAGGTGCGCGAGGAGCCCGACTTATCCGTCGAGACTTTCATGTCTATCGCCAGAAACAAAATAAAGGTGCGGGAGGAGCCTGGCTTATCCTTCGAGACTCTAAATCTCTACTCCTAGAAGAGAAATAAAGGTGCAGGAGGAGCCCGGCTTATCCGTCGAGACTCTAAATCTCTACAGCCAGAAAACAGTAAAGGTGCCGGAGGAGCCCGACTTTTCTGTTGAGAAATTTATCTCTACGGACAGAAACAAAATAAAGGTGCGGGAGAAGCCTGACTTATCGGTTGAGACTTTCATCTCTACAGTCAAAAATAAAAAATAAAGGTGCGGGAGGAGCTCGTCTTATCCGTCGAGACTTTAAATGTCTATGCAAGAAAAAAAAGGGAGGGTGCGAGAGAAGCCCATCTTATCCGATGATATTTTTATCTCAAACGACAGTGGGGTACGGGAGAAGCCTGGCTTATCCGTTGAGATTCTGGACCTCGAGCAACAAAGGGTACGAGCATAGCTTGGCTTATCTGTTGAGATTTTAGATCTCGAACATTAAAGGGTGCGAGCATAGCTCGGCTTATCCATTGAGATTCTGGATCTCAAGTGGCAAAAGGGATGACCATCATCAAGAAGTATCAAGCCGAAACTCGATGATAATAAAATTTGGGATTTTTTCAAAAACATTCGGGCGAGAGAAACTAAGGGGGAGAGCGCATGACCTAGCTAAGAACTAAGAAACAGGCTGGGGCCCTGCCCAATGACCACGAGACTAAGGACGGTAAACGGAGGGTCCCAAAAAAAAAAAGAGGCACAGGTTGATGAAACCCGGCTCTAATAAGAAGAAAAGAGGTTGGGCATTTAACAGCCTAACGACTACAAGGTTCGGGACAACCTCAGAGGGTCCTGGAAAAGAAAGAGGTACGGGTTGATGAGGCCCGACCCTAAAGGAGAAAAAAGAGAAGTTAGGCTCAAACCTCAAGAACTACAAGGTTTGGGACAAGCTCAGAGGGTCCCAGGAAAAGAAAGAGGTACGGGTTGATGAGAACCAGCTCAGAGAAAAGACAAAGATTAGGTAGCATTCTAACGACGTCAAACCTCGGGTCAATCTTAGAGGGTCTCGAGGAAAGAGAAAGAGGCATGGGTTGATGAAACCTAGCTCAAAAGAAAAGACAAAGGTTGGGTAGGAGCCCAACGACGTCAAACCTTGGGAGTACCTCAGAGGGTCCAGGGAAAAGAAAGAGGTACGGGTTGATGAGGCTCGGCCATAGACAAAAAAAAAAGAATTCGGGCTAAAATTCCAATGACTACAAGGTTTAGGATAACCTCGGAGGGTCCCAAGAAAAAGAAAAAGAGGCACGAGTTGTTGAAACCCGGCTTGAAAGAAAAGGAAAAGGTTAGGCAACAGCCTAACGGTTTCAAACCTCAGGATGACCACATAGGGTCTCGGGAAAGAGAAAGAGGCACGGGTTTATGAAACCCAGCTCAACCGAAAAAGACAAAGGTTAGGCAGCAACCCAATGGCGTCAAACCTCACGACGACCACAGAGGGTCCCAAGAAAGAGAAAGAGGCATGTGTTGATGAAACTCAGCTCAAAAAGAAAAGACAGAGGTTGGGCAACAGCCAACAGCATCAAACCTCGGGATGACCTCGGAGGGTACTGGAAAAGGGAAAGAGGCACGAGTTGATGAAACTCAACTAAAAAAGAAAGAAAAGAGAAGAGCTACTCTAATCAATCAAAAGCATACATAATAGAAAAACACATAACCTAAAAGAGTGTTTATCCTAATGGGAAATTTTTAAGCTGACTAAATGCAATAAAAGTGGTTGGGTAGTCGAGTAACTGGGTACCTTCTGAATAGAGTCAATAATATACCTCCCCAACTAAGTAGTACCTGGCCAGGTCAAATAGTTCGTAATATCTCTTTTTTCCGTATCCAAAGAGGCATATGGCCAGAAGGCTTGCCTGCTTCCCCCACATAGCCCCGAGACAGTAAACTGCCGAGGTGAAGGGTAGACAAGCATTTTGCTTATTTTATTTTCTCCTTTCTTCTTTTATTTTGAAAAAATAACCAATAAAAATGGAATAAATGATATGAAAAACCATGCAATGCAATGCTAATAATGATGAAAATTTTAAGACAATAACATTTGAAATGTTTTTCGAGTTTAGCTTGCTTTCTTAAAAGTCCCCAGCAGAGTCACAACTGTGAGGAACCCTCTAAAAAACTCGCTGCCCTCGTTCTTTTAAATTTAAAACACGCTCTCAGTTTTATGGTTTTTTAAAAGAAAAAGTGGGATTTTCTTTGTTTTGAAAAGAGAACCCCCTAAATGCGTCCGTGTTAAAGGTCGCACAATTGGAGTCGCCACTTGGTTTTAATGAAAACCAAGAAAATAAAACATTCAAGGAACTAGTCCACCGCACAAGTGGAGTCGCCACTTGGGAAGGTGTTAGGCACCCCTCTCGCCCGATCCAAAGACAGGCATCTACCTAACTACTTCTTTTGTTTTTGTCTTAAATTTATCAAAAGCAATATATACAGAACGGGGGTTGAAGAGGGATCGTACAAAAGCAAGCAAAAAAACAAAACTCAACCTAAAACTAAGGCTTTCTATGCATACTTACACTTAATTGCATGTCAAATAGGGAGATGAAAATATATCAGTGCAGTTTACACATAGAAAAGCATGATGTTAAACATAAGAAATAAGCAGAAGCTACTGAAAATGCCACTGGTTTTCACAGAGGTGGTGCACGCCACATCTTTCCCTGGCACGCGCCACATAGACATAGCTCACTCCACTTTGGGACACTCTTGCAGTGGTGCGCGCACTATAGAAGAGTGAGCTCGACACTGTGAGGTCCAAAAGGGGCCACTATTTTAAGAAAACAATGTGTTAGTGTGAAAATGTGTTTTTATATAAGAAAGAACGCAAAAAAAATATGGCAATTCATGTAGGTTTTCAACACATAGTCTAGATCCTACATTTCATGCATTTTCTACATACTTAAAAAGCTAAAAAGTGACTTAACATGTTTTTCTAAGAAGAAACAAAACATGCTTAAACTGAAAATGAAAACAAAATCGAGGAGAATGGGGTTAACGACCTCTTTCTCCACTTTTACCGAATAGAAAGAAGCTAAGATTAGAAAATAGATAAAAAAATATGAAAGCTTACCGTATATCCCGGATGAAAATGTGAGTTTCGAGCTATCCGGTAGCTCTCTCAAAAGCAGCGCATTCTATCCCGGGAAGTCCTTCGTGCAGCCTTCGAGTCCTCAAAACTGGACGGTGCAAGGGTTCGTGTATTAGGTTGATTCAATTATTAGTCCAGTGACGTGTTGAATCCTTGCTTAGGTTTTTTTAATTCTCTAGACCTTTGGCTCTCACAAATCTGGGGGTCCCGAGTTTGGAATTCTGCAGAGTATTGGCTCTTCACATTTTGGGATCCTTCAACAAGAGGGGGAGCGCCTTGTTTTTATAGACTTTGGGCGAGGAAGCTACAAAAGGCATAGGCTTCTTCTCAGGTGGCCCGCGCTAGGGCTGAATTGGTGTGTGCCATGTCGGTGGTGGCGCGCGCCAGGTTGGAAGTGGCTTAGGTTACCTTGCCTTGCCGTGGCCATGGGCTTTTGGAGGGAAATGGCGTGCGCCACTTTGAAGGTGGCGTGCACCTGGTTGGGAGGCTCATCGAGGGGTGTTTTTTTGTATTTTGGGTGTTTTGGGGCATTTAGGGGTGTTTAAGGATGTTTCGGGTGGTATTCCTTAGACTGTCGAACTTTTACAGAGTTTCCTTCGATACGGCTTACGCATGCACTCACCAGACGTTATTTCCTTATGAACCTTTTGCCAATAAACATCTGGACGCTCACCACCTACGAGTGGGAGGTTTCAAATTTCAAAAAAAAAAAGTAAAAAAATTCCCCCTCCCCCCGAATCTCTCCCATTTCCTCTCCCTATTCCTTCATTTTCTGAACCTTTCCCTCTTCCTCCTATCTCTTCTTCTTTCCTCCCTCTCCATATATATATCTCTTCAAATCTATATCTCTTCATATCTATATCTCTCTCTTATCTCTTTGCCATCTCTCTCTACCCTACCTCTTCCCTCTTTTCTATCTCTTCCCATCATCCTAATCCATCTCCACCCTCAGTACACCAGTGTCGACCTTCATCTTCTCCGGCGAGTTCTCCAAAAAACTTCATCTTTTTCGATGAGCTTGAGTTTTTTGGTGAGGTTTCTAGCAAACATCGAGTTTTCTAACACATTTTTTGGCAAACTTTGAGTTTTCTGGTGAGTTTCGAGTTTTTTGGTGAGCTTTATTTTTTCTCTCGGTGAGTTTGTCCCTTTTTTTCTTCGACCTTCTCTTTACCTTGTCATGCATAAATGTCTTCCCATCGTCACACCACGACTTATAAATGAAGTGGAGTCTCTTCGTCTTCTGACGCTTCTCCTCCCATCTCAAATCCATCCACTGCATGGGCCACGAAAAAAATACATATAATGACCACAATTTTGGTTGATGACCCTCTAACCACTGATGATATTGCTCGGCAAGGGATCTCTTTGCTTGAAGAATGATCTCTCGCTCTTTTTGGTCCATTTCCACCCCTTATCCCCCCATTATTTGTCTTTTCTATGAAAATATTCATGTCGATGCGGGTGACCAAAACATTGTACGCTCTACTATGGATGGTCGAGCATTATCCATCACTCCTGCAGATATTGATGTTGTTCTCAGCATCACACTAAAGGACTACTCCTCTCCACCTTTTCCAGTCGATGTTACTCTGGGAACTATAATTCAGGCTCTCACCTCCGGTTGGGGTGATGTCGGCCGTCTTTTTACTCATCGAGGAGATTTAGACCCCTCGTTATGGTTTATGGATGTGGACCTCCGGACCAATATCTTTCCCACGAGCCACAAGGAAGAGGGTCGGGACACATTTTTTTTTAGATATAATAGGCAGTATATTCAACTATCTCACTTCAGTATTAAAGGAAAATAAACTAATTGGATTCATTTTTAATGACTAAAAAATGAATCTTGATATTGTCCTGATGGCCAAGGACCTCAAATCTATTTTAATAAAACAGTGTCCAACAGAACCGGTAGAGGGCACTGCCGAAAAGGAAGTCCAGGCCTACCAGTCTGTGCTGAATGTTACTGAACGATCCTCAACTTCTGACCCAAAATGAAAGAAGAAGAAGAAAGAGAATGTTCAAAAGCAACATTCAGTTGTTAAAACTAAATGGAAGACTCAAAGGGCAGAAAAGCAACCGAAATGTAAGTGAAACTCTTGCCATCAGCTAGAACATTGGAAGAAGCATTGTCTGGTCTTCTTAGCTAAGCACGACAATAAACAAAGTAACAATTGTTCATTCACAGTTGAAGCATGTTATCTGGTAGAATCTACGGGAACCTGGTGTATAGATGCAGGAGCCACTAATCATGTATGCAATTTATTGTAGGGGTTCCAGGTAACCAAATAACTTAGTGATGAAAAAATATTTTTGTTCATGGGTGACTTGAATAAGGCGGCAGTAGAAACTTTTGTTCTTGATTTTGGTAATAATAGGCGAATAATATTGGAAGATTGTTTTTATGTACAAACAATTCGAAGTAATTTAATTTCTGTTTCGAAATTAGTGATGAATGGATATTCAATCATTTTTAATAAAAATATTTCTATTAAATTTGGCAGTTCTTATATCTGTTCTGGTACATTGATGAATAATTTGTATATTATCAAACCTATTTTATCGGCACTACATAATACTGAATTGATAACTCTAATGAAAATTATATAAAGAGAAAGAAACCTTATTTATTGAACTAAACATATCTTTGGCACTTGCGCCTTGAACATATTAATCTGAAAAGAACTCAAAGACTGGTTTCAAATGAGAAATTAAGCTCATTAGAAGCAGAGGCACTTCTAGTATGTGAATCCTGCTTAGAAGGTTAAATGACCAAGAGACCGTTCTCGACAAAGGACTATAGAGGTAAAGATGTGTTAGAATTGATTCACTCTGTACTGTGTGGACCTATGACTATCCGGGAAAGAAGTAATTTTGAGTATTTCATCACATTCATTGATGATTACTCAATGTTTGGTTACGTTTACCGGATGTACCA
The DNA here is from genome assembly GCA_032361285.1 of Aequorea victoria. Lineage (NCBI taxonomy): Eukaryota > Metazoa > Cnidaria > Hydrozoa > Leptothecata > Aequoreidae > Aequorea > Aequorea victoria. Next base: position 6,235 of record JAUTBS010008442.1, read on the forward strand.
CAAGTTTCAATCCCTTGAGAAATTCAAACTTTTCAAGGCTGAAGTGGAGAGGCTGCATGGTAAACTAATCAAAATACTATGATCCGAACATGGTGAAGAATACCTATTGGGAGAGTTTAGGGACTACCTAGAGGAGGTATTAATTACATCCCAGTTGACTGCACATGGCATGTCTCAACAGAATGGTGTAGCAAAAAGAAAGAATCAGACTCTTTTGGATATAATTAGGTCCATGATGAGTTATTCAGATTTGCCAGATTCGTTTTGGGGTTTAGCATTAGAGACATTAATAAATTTATTGAACCTAGTTCTATCTAAGTCAGTTCCTTCAACTCCCACAGAACTATGAAATTGGCAGAAGCCCAGTCTGGGACATGTTCGGATTTAGGGTTTTCCAATACACGTGCCGAAAAAGGAATCAGGAAAGTTAGAATCTAGGACAGATGTGTGTCACTTTGTGGGCTACCCTAAAGGCACCAATAGAGATTTATTTTATGCTCCTAAGAACCAGAAGGTCATTGTTAGAACCAATTATCGGTTCTTGAAAGAGAATTATGTTATGAATTTCAAGCTAAAGAGTAAGTTAATCTTACAAGAGCTAAGAGGAAGTAACTGAACAGATGCACAAAATACACAACAGAAAATATCAACTGATATCAATAACTCATTGCCTTATAGTAGTGGGAGATTTATTGATGATCAGGAACGTATCACTAGTACACAAGCTCAGTGAGAGCCTCGTCGTAGTGGGAGGATCAGGCAATAGCCTAACAGGTTAGTGTACATGGGTGAGCACTTCGGTGAGATTCCAAGAGAACATGAACCAAAACTTAAAAACTTTAATGAAGCTATCCAAGATAAGGACTTTGGTCCTTGGATGAAAGCTATGAATTTAGAGATAGAATCTATGTATTCCAATCATGTCTGAGATCTTTATGATTTTTCGAATTGGGTAAAACCTATCGGATGCAAATGAATCTACAAGAGAAAAAGAGGAATAGATGGGAAGGTGAAAACCTTCAAAACTAACTTGTTGTAAAATGATTTACTCAGAAAGAATGGAACGATTATGAGGAAACCTTTTCGCCGTTAGCTATGCTTAAGTCTATCAGGATTTCTTTATCCATTGTCCCTCATTTCAATTACGAAATTTGGCAAATAGACATCAAGACTGCATTTCTTAATGAAATTCTTGACGAGTGCATCTATATGATGCAATCAGACGGTTTTATCGCAAATAATCAAGAGAGTAAGGTATGCAAGCTACAAAAATCTATTTATGAACATAAACAAGCATTTAGGTCTTGGAACATTCAGTTTGATGAGGCAATCAAATCTTTTTGTTTTTATTAATGTCCGAATGAAACCTGTGTGTACAGAAAAGTTGATGGAAGAGTGGTGATATTTCTTGTACTTTATGTGGATGATATACTTCTCATCGGTAACGATGTGGGAGCATTGTCTGACGTAAATGTGTTTTTGTCAAGACAGTTCGATATAAAGGACCTAGGAGAAGCCAGTCACATTCTTGGGATCAAGCTTATGCAAGATCGTGGTAAAAGAATGTTGGGCTTATCCTAAGCACTTTATATCGATAATATTCTCGCCAGATTTAGCTTGCAGGATTCCAAGAAAGGATTTATTCATTTCAGACATAGAATCAGTCTATCTAAGGATCAGTGTCCTAAAACACCTAATCAGGTAGAAAGGATGAAAGGAATTCCTTATGCTCCAGCAGTCCAAAGCTTCATGTATACCATGCTATGTACTAGACCTGATATCTGTTTTGTCGTTCGCATGGTTAGCAAATTTCAGTCTAATTCTAAAACCCGGTAAAAATTTAAAAAAATAATATAATTTTGTATTTTTCATATAATCTAATTCTGGTAATATTTTGATAAAATTTATACTTTAAAATATTGATGTAAATTGGACAATAAATAAATAAATAAAAATAAAAATTAAATAGTTATTTGATAAAAAATAACAGAAATCAAATCCGTGTATCGTAACACTTTTGGGTGTTGTCACCAAAACTTATATTATGACAATTAACGGTCTTAATGAGATTAAATATTAAATACAAAATTAAAATACCGAGAGTAATAATAAATAATAATAATTTAAGAAAACTCGTATGTACGAGATTTTAATGAAGATTCACGTAGTATTTAAAAATTCATTGAATTCTAATGATAGTCTATTACATTTGCATAAATCAGGGTGAAGTGTGACCCGCGGATTGTCATTGTTATTGCACATCGTGTTTTCCTTGGATATCAGGTGAGTGGATTACTTGCTATTTATCTTTCAGTAAAAATTTCGTATTCCCCAAATTATTTTTAAAAAGGAAAAATGCACGTGTACATGATTCGAGCACGTGCATTTAACAAGGGGTCAAGATCCAAAATCTCAAAGAAAGGGGACCTAATGCTTAAAGAAATTCGAGCCCCTATCCTTGATCTAAGAGGAAAATTCAAACTAAATTGGGTCGGACCATATATAATCAAAGTCATTATGACGGGATGAGCCATTATTATTATGGATCTGAACAGAAATACTTTTAATACCCTAACCAATTTGGACCAGCTTAAAAAGTACTACTAATGAAAAAAAAGAGATATGAAGATAAGAGAGGCTCGCTGGGTCAAAAACCGAGGAATGACAACCCAGGAAAAAGTTAGAGTAGCTCATAAGATCAAAAACCCAAAAGGGCATTTTTTGCAAAAATAAAGGCAATAAAGAAAGAAGAGTGTTAAAACCCGAGTTGGAACTAGATCGGAACTATGTTGTGGCTTGATTCACTTTCTTTAGGATACGTAGGCAACTTCAATTTGAAGTTCGGCCCAAACGTGTGCATAAATAAACCTCTCCCAAAAGGAGAAATATAACATACCTAAGTACTTCATCTTTTAAAACCCTCCATCTAATTCTGATTCAATGTAAAGATCTCTTTACAATCCTTTGATTAGTTTTTCTTTACATGGAAAAAACGAATATCAAACGAACAAAGTGAAAAGACCAAAGATCAAAAAAGGGAGAATTTTTCATTACTTAGCTTTAATGATTAAAAGTTTATACATGAAAATAAAAAAGTGCAAATCCTAAATTTTTTTCTAAAAAAAAGAAGGGAAAGAAAACAACATAATAATGGAAGTGCAACAGGAATAACCAGATTAAGTCCTCTTTCCTCTCACATCGTTGTCTTCTTCCCGCTTCATATCTCTTTTCCCAACTGTGTGGATTACTCATCAGATAGGCACTACTCAGAGATTCTCCGAGCCAATCATCTCCCGAGATGACCAGAACTGCCAATAACACTCTAGAAGATGGGCATAATGAGAAGAAGTAGTCATGTGAACCACTACCGGAGGGCACGTCTGAAGACAACCAAGCTAATGCAGAATACAGGAGGGAAGATAAAAAGTAGTCAGCTTCAGGCCCACAAGAAAAATGCCGAGATGCTTCATGGTTGAAATCGTCGCTACAGTGATAGTTCACTAGGGACAACAACAACAAATGTATTTGCCAGTCAGGGCGTCAAAGAAAACTTGCCACTCAACCATGGTGGTGCGAGGGCAGCAAACCCTCCTCTACAGAAAGACTCTCAGAGTATAAACTCCAGCCAACGGATGCTCCAGAACGTTCACCTTCTCCATCAACTAGATCTGAGAGAAATACAAAAAAATGAGAGTTGAGTGGAAAAGTTAAAAAAAATACATGAAAAGTAGAGCTGAGTGAAAAAATTGAGAGAAATATGAAAAAGAAGAGTTTTCGAGAGATACTTGAAGGAGCAAGGGACTGCCCGCAAAAGAAAAAGAGACACCAGAGTGAACGACGTCCAAACCAAGGAGAGTCTCGACCAAGATCAATGGAACAAAGTTCTTTCCCTCCTTTATTTGAGAAGCTACTTGTACTAAAGTAGTACTAACATCATCACTTCTCGAGAAAAGAAGGAAATGTGCCAGAAGATAGATACATAAGGCGTAGCGGCGATAAGACTGTAAAGGAAAGTCAAAAAGAGAGCCGGAAGGGCTGAAGCGGTTCACCAAATGGGAAATGTCGAGGGCTCCTCCATGCAGAACGAGGGAAGCCTCACTACCACTCAACCCACATAAATCCCTCAAGAGATGTTTTGGACTCGCAAGAGATGTAGGAATCAAAATCTCCTCTTGATGGAAGAGATGCAAGATAGTTTCAAACTTTTCAATGGTGGGACAAAGCTCTTCATCTTCGAGTCTGAAAATATGGGCCACCAGATCTTATGCCGTCAAGAAACTCCAATCCATTCTCACAACCCTCAAATGAAAAAGAGCATTCAAACCATAGTGAACTCATCAGTCTAAGAGGAAAGAGAACTTTAGTTGGAAGAAGTCACAGGAGTTGGCTACTAAAATAAGGCTGGGCACCCCTTTATATAGAAGATCTGAAAGGCCTGCACCTGCCGCTCGCCACCTCATGAAAACACAACATAGCCCACGCCATGTTATCATAGCGCATGCCATGTCATTCCTCCTCATCTGGCTCGCGACACCTTGATTGAAAAAGGAAGTAGTTTTTTTTTTTTTTGCCCTGCTCCAAATCTGAGTCGTCACCAATGGTACTTAAGTCCACTGGTAGTGACACAACTGTTTCGGTCTATACCTTACTATCTACTATCATCCACACATGTACATTGATGTGGAAATCTAAAGATGCAACGAAATTTGGAAAAGAGAAAATTCTCGTACATAGACGAGGATGGGCCGAGTTGTAGTCATCGTCGCTATCAGCCTGACGATCTCGAATTGCAGCCTGTGGGGCAGAATCCCTGGAAGCAGCTACAGATGGGCCGACGGTTGATGGGCTGGTAGTAGACGAGGATGTTCCGTGGATGGAAAGGCCACGACTACCGGAGGGAGGCTATAAAAAAGGATAAGAAAAAAAAATAAAGGGGCAACAACATCAGAATAAGAGCATAATGTAAGTAACTAAATGAGAAGTACATGCAAAAAAAATATATATAATGAAAATAAAATAAAACTTCATCGGACGGGGAGGAAGGTGAGTAGGTCGAGGGACGGGGTTAATGTGGGCCTCCCGCAACATCTGCATTTATCGCCTCACCAATATCATTAGCGCACTGATGGTGTGAAGACATTCCTCTGCAAAAGGGAGAGGAACCTAAGATAAGAAATGAAAAAAAAGAAAAGTGTGAGACAAAATAGCTAAAAGAAAACATAATAAAAGAGAAATGATAAAATAAAAGGGAATGCAGGAAGTACCACGTTAGCTCCGACACCAAAGTGCAGCTCTAATGGCTCGTGGAGAGGGAAGGGGATAAGACGCCGACATCTGTCCTCATAGGTGTCCACCGCCCGAGGCAGCAGTGGAAGGAAAGGAGCCGCCGGATCTAGAACTAGAGTGGCATAGGCATGAGCAGCAGCAGCAGCAGAAACAGTACCACCAGCAGCAGGAGTTGTATAGGCAGCAGCAGCAACAGCTCCACCAGTAGGAAGAGCGGCGCGACCACCAACGACAATAGGATCCCGAGATGATGATGGTTGTCTGCCCTGCTCCTCAGTAGGGAGAACACCCATTGGGTACATCAGGGATGCAAGAGCGAAGGTGACGTACTCCCCCTCGACTAGATAATCACTAGCCTCAAAATCGTACATTGCCTCCACTACGTCCTCCAGCGGCATGGCGTTTGTCGACCTCATACTCGGTGGAGATGGCTGAGGGACCTAGAAGTGGTCCAGTCTTAGCGATTTCCGAGCTACTCGCTCACCGATGAACCACTCCCGACGGAATGGGCCCTCCAAAAGGATCCTCATCTGAAAAGCCTGATGGCTCCTCATCAGATCAGGACCGGCCCGGTCCTCCATACCCTCCCATACCTGCTAGTTCACCTGAAAATTAAATCAAACACAGGTTAAAGATAAGAGAAGTAAAAGATAACATAATGAACAAAAGGTGTATAAAATTAAAAGATAGCATACTTCTGTGGGAGAAAGGCGATCTAGGTGTAGGCGATAGAGGTTCAGATCCTTCCCCTCTTCCTTCCTCCCCCGACTACTCCGACCCCATCGTGTCGCCTGTTGGATGACTAGGGGATCAGGATAGGTGGTCACTAGGAGGGCAACCCCAAGAACTTGTAGGCCTACAACTGTAACAAAAAGAGATGATCAATAGAATAAGTGGCAAGCCGGGTCAATAAAAAATAAATGCCAATAAAATAAAAGGACAAGAGGAACAGTCGAGATCGTACCTCTAAAATCCTCCAATAATCGGTCATGGACAACTCCCTAAACTGGGATACAGGTTACAGGCTCGTGTATAACACCGCCAGTCCTGCCCCGTCCTAGTCATAGACCGACACCCAACGTTGATCGTTGAGGGCTTCCAGGTACTAGAGGTGGATAGTGTTTTGCCTATTTGTGAATAGGCAGGTACCAAAAAGATAGAGACGGAATGCTCGAGCAACCAACTCAAAGTGGTGAGGCTCGGTACACTCCATCCCCATGTAATGTTCTACTAACCAGGAGTATTGGATCCGCCCGCCATCTATCTGGGGTGGAATCCTACCGAGAAAGTGAGTGAGGGTTGTCGGACACCTCCCTATGCTGGGGTCAAAGGGAATGGGGTCACCGTCTACCTTGATTCTCGTGATCATTGCAAAATCAAGGGGGTCAGAGTCGTCTCGAATGATGAGAAGTGGAAGGTGTTGGTGGTATCCACCACCTCTTCACTAGCGCTATCATGAGCACTCGATCATTATGAGTGCTTGTGAGGAGGGGGACGAACCGACCGAACCTAAAAGCATCCACGAAAAGAATGCTCTCCAGGGGAGGATCCCGTACCACTCGAGGATACGAGATGAGCCTCCAAAACCCCGTAGGTACTCGCCAACGTGCAAAAAAGAAAAAAGAAAAAAGAAAACAAAAAAGAATCGTCAGAAAAAATAAAAAAGAAGAAAAGAAAAACAACATAATATAGAAAGTCAATAAACTTAGAAAAGCGTGAAAACGCTTATCTAGTAACTATAAAAATAGAAAATTCTCTCTTACGAAGCGTTGAGATGAAACCTAAGTTGGACAAAAAAAAATAGAGAAAGTAATAAACCTAAGAAAACGTGCAAACGTTTACTTAGTGACAAAATTGAAAATCTACCACCTTAGGTAGTGTGAAACGCAACCTAATTTGGCCAAAAATAAAAAAGTCAATAAACCTAGGAAAACGTAAAAGTTCTCACCTAGTGACCAAATAAAAAAATATCCCTAGAAAAATATGAAAACGTTTATCTAGGGACAAAGATCATTAATTTCCTATCGAAAAGTGTGCAACACAACCTAGGGTGGTCAGGACGATGAAAGCTTACCCATCGCGGGAAGTGCGAGATGTAACCTAAGTGGTCGGAACGATGGAAAGTCTACCCAACTCAAGAAGCATTAATACGCAACTCAAGTCTGAGTTAGTAAAAACAAAATAATAAAAAAACTTAGAAAAATGTAAAAATATTTGTCTAGGAGCAAAGATCATTAATTCACTCTCGGAAAGCGTGCAACACAACCTAGGGTAGTCGGGACGATGGAAAGTCTACCCATCCCGAAAAGTGCGAGATGTAATCTAAGTTGGTCGGGACGATGGAAAGGCTATCCAACTCAGAAAACGTTGATACGCAACTCAAGTCTGAATTAATAAAAACAAAATAAAAAAATTCCCCTAAAAAAATGTAAAAACATTTGTCTAGGGACAAAGATTATTAATTTTCTCTCGGGAAGCGTACAATACAACCTAGGGTAATCGAGCCGATGGAAAGCCTACCCATCCCGAAAAGTGTGAGATGCAGCCTAAGTTGGTCGGGACGATGGAAAGGCTGCCCAACTCAAGATGTATTGATACGTAACCCAAGTCTGAGTTAATAAAAACAAAATATAAAAATTCTCTTAGAAAAACATAAAAACGTTTGTCTAGGGACAAATATCATTAATTCCTTCTAGAAAAGTGTGCAACACAAACTAGGGTGGTCGGGACGATGAAAAGCGTACCCTACTCGGGAAGCGTTGATACGCAAGCCAAGACTGAACTAATAAAAAATCAAAATAAAGAAATTCTTGTAAAAAATGTGAAAACGTTTGTCTAGGGACAAAGATCGTTAATTCCCTCTCGAGAAGTATGCAACACGACCTAAGGTGGTCGGGACGATGGAAAGTCTACCTGTCACACCCCATTTTCGGGTACAGTGACTGGCCATGATTCATGAGCCTTAGCTCACTAAATCAAGTAAGCCAATATCAAGTTTGACAATCTATAAGTCAAATAAATCATTCATTCACCATTAAAGTTAAAATAGGGTCTAAAATACCCTTAAACTCATAAATTGTTTCTGTTCAACATTTAAATAAAAATACTGAATTGGAAAGCGGAAGCTAAAAGTAAAGTTCATGCATGCTCTTAGAGGTCATCA
>JAUTBS010008552.1:0-14683 GCA_032361285.1 Aequorea victoria
TATCATTGGAACCAGAAACCAGAATTATATAATTTAAATATATATACATAACAGTGTATTGATATATATATATATATACATATATATATATATATATATACAAATTCAGGTATAAATATATTATGAAATCATTCACTATAAGATGTCTAGAACCTGAAATATAATAAAGCATGATAAAATACCTTAGATGATGATTAATGAAGAAAAGAATGAATAAAAACTATGAAAAAACGAAGTTACAAAAGCGTGGAATGGCTGTCCCGACTTTTGGGTCGACCCACTGGATGGAAGGGTCGACTCATGGTTGCTTGAACCTACTTTAGGTCGACACAAGCCCTTTTGCCTTGGTGTCGACCCAGCTTGCCCTTTTGCCTTGGTGTCGACTCATGGCTCTAAGGTGTCGACTCATTGTTTCCTAGACCCCTTTAGGGTCGACCCAAACCCTTGGGGTCGACTCGTGGATGTCCCTTTTCTCATGGGTCGACACAAACCTCCTTTGGGTCGACCCAACTTGCGTTGAAGCTTGACCGTGACCCTTTTGGGTAGACACAAAGCTCCTTTGTGTCAACCCAATGCCCCTGTGACACCTTTGAGTCGACACCAACCCCTGTGGTGTCGACTCACAGCACCTGAACGTTGAAAAATTGATTCTGTAATTAAATTCTAAGGGCTTAGGCTCTGTTTGGGCATTATGTAAATAATAAATTAAATTAATTAACACCAAAAACATAGATTGAAGCTTATAAAAATAGGAAAGGGACCATTTGGCTAATTAATTTGATTATTAGCTTATTTATTGATTTTGCACCGTTACCTTGTATTATCAGGTTGACATACGAATCATAGAGTACATTCAATTTCTTTTGAGCATAGCGTGGACCTCAGGTGAGTGGTTCTCATGCTACGTACTTTTATTAAACTCCTCATATCCCCAAACATGTTAAAGAGTAAATGTAAATGGTTCAATATTTTAAATGATGTTAAATGGTTTTCTTTTAAAATCATGGTATAAACACTTTTTACTAAAAGAATGGATTACCTGTACACACTTGAAATAAATTTTATATCTTCCAAATGGTTTTTAAAAGAAAAGGTTTATGGGTTAAATACCTTTTTATCGATCTTGTATGATTGTTTCCTTATAGGAAACCATAGTATGAATATTGTGAAAAATGAAAGGCTTCTTAAATAAATAGTTCACAAGGTGGTCCTATACCATTATATTGATGTGATATTTTGCTCACCCGTTGATAACTGGGACCAAATGAAAAGTGTAACGAGAAGTGTTGTGAAATCGATATTGATAAGTGATGTAAAAAATGTAATGAAATGAGTTAAGAAACGTATTATGAATAGTATTATAAAATGCATTATGAAAAGTATTAGATTCTTATCAACACATCGACACCCTATGTTGTAAATAAAATGCATATGTAATGATACAAACCTTATGAGATAACTTGGTAATATTACCAAACAAATGAGATGTCTTAGTAACTCGTGTAATATTACTCAATGAATGTAATTTCTTAGTGACTTGTAGATGGGACCAGATGATGAGATACAGACATAATGTCTGATGAGATGACTTGGTAACTCGTTTAATGTTACCAAATGAATAAGATGTCTTGGTAATTTTTGTAATGGTACCAAATGAATGTGATATCTTGGTGACCCATAAATGGGACCAAACGATGCGATACATACATAATGTTTGAAGAGATGTCTTGGTAAAGTTACCAAATGAATGAGATTTCTTGGCGACCCACATACGGAGCCAAATGATTATATAATGTGAGATCTTGGTGACTTGTTTAGAAACGGGATCAAATGAATATGTGATATCTTGATGACTCGTAAATTTATAACGAGACCAAATGAAAGGAAACTATACATCTATGAAATAATGATATGAGATGAAATGATATGAAACAATGAAATGAGGTTAAGATATGAGATAAATAAATGAAATAATAAGTTGAATGATTTCCTTTGATATTACTGTATATATATCATGCCATGATTATATTGTGGTACAAACTATTTTATATCCCCTATTTTAAACTTTATTGTATTATACATGATTCCATTCACTAGTTTTGCTGATGTATAAAATTAAAATATTTCAGGTTATCAGGAAATGAGATTGTTGATGAACTCGAATGCTTTGAGGGATCCAGTACAAAGACCTCTAGGATCATACATTCATTATTATTGCTTCCGCATTGTTTAAATTGTTGAAATAAAGAAAATTTGTTGAGACATATGAGTCTAATTGTCCCATTTTGATGATAATGGGTTTCAATTGATTTAATCCATGAGAATTGAATTTTAATTTAGCATATGGTTACCTAAAAATGGTTAAAAGCTTTCTTGGTTCATTGGACCAAAGCTCATGATCTATGGTCGGTCACCTTTCCCAAATTGGGGTGTGACAAGTTTGGTATCAAAGCATAAGTTCATACGTAACATGTTAAGCATCATGTCATCACTAGTAGAGGTCTGGATCCCTAGAGTTCTTTCAGTTATGAATTCTTGATTTTAGTAAATGAAACATTATTTTTTGTATATGATCTTGTGTAACATTTAATCCTCTATGATATGACTCGTTACTTGATGTGAATTTTATCTGTACCATCGTAGACATATATTGTGTGTAGCTAAATTAAAAAATGTGTAAGACTTTTGGGTGTCGTACCCTCGTCCTTGGACGTCTGTTTGACTGGTTTTGAAATTTTATTGGAAACACGTTAGACGCGACGTTGGTTCTAATTGAAAGTCATAATAAGTTATCAGAATGGGAAAAATAACCCTATAAGTCGTAGGAGTCGTTAGAAAAATACTTGTAAACCTTGAAAGTTTTGAATATAGGAAATCTATGCTATGAATTCCTATGATAGATATTGATTAAATACCTCTGGTAAAACTTATTAATTTATACTATATTTGTAAGATGGCTCGCCCAAGACGCGACGTGAATTCAAGGAATGCATCGACAGAGGATGCACCATGAGAACACACACCTGATATTACTCCTGAAGTAAACGAAACCCTGGTGGTGCCTGAAGCCACAGCTATCCCGGTAGCACCAATTATCTCTAAAACCCCAGCTTCCCCAGTTGCTGAAGGTGCATTTCACATCCTCCAGACTCGGCAGACATGATCTCTGGCAGCAATCTCAATCGAGAAAGGATGGTACCGACAAAGCTATGAGCATGGACAAGGGTTCCGTATTCGAGAAGTTTTTGAAGGCCCATCCTCCAACCTTTCAGGGGTCAACCAACCCCGATGATGCTGAAACGTGAAAGCTTTGCATGGAGAAAATCTTTGAAAGGTTAGGTTGCACTGACAACCATAAGGTGTCGTTGGCAACGTACATTTTAGAAGGATAGGCATAACATTGGTGGAGCATGGTGAAGCGCCAATATAAGGGAAAGGACCAAGAACTTTTCTGGACAAAATTTCTGACATTGTTCGACGATAGGTATTACCCTGTGACGATCAAGAAACAAAAACAAGTAAAGTTCCTCATGCTGGAACAAAGGAGTTTGACTGTGGCCGAGTACGAGGTAAAGTTTGTTGAGTTGTCCCGTTTCACACCACAATATGTTGCTGACGAGGAAAGCAAGGTGGTCCTTTTTGAGAGAGGCTTACGCCCAGCTATTCGTAGCAGGGTTTTACTATTTGAGACAAAAACTCTGTCTGAACTAGTAACCAAGGCTCTTTTAGCTGAAAAGAGTGTAGATGACGCTCAGAAAAGCAGGGAGACGCACCCAGGAGATTCAGAGATTCGAAGCCAACAGGAAATCGTACTGGAGAAGGGAATCCTACCAAGAAGGCCTTTACGACAGATCAACCACCGCCGCAAACTAATGAGAATGCAAAACAACCAACCTGGAACCCATACAACAAATGTGGGAAAATCCAAACTCGTGGGCACTATTGCGATGGTACAGCAAAGACGTGTTACAAATGCGGTAAGGCTGGACACCTATCCACTTATTACAGAAGCAAGGGAATGGAAGGACAAAGCACAACTACTCAAGGGCATGTTTATGCCCTTACTTGTGAGGAGACGGATGCTGCACCATCTGTGGTGTGAGGAACAAGAATAATTGATTGTTACGAAGAAGGATAAGTTAGGAATAAGACGGATTAGTCGTATTCTTGAAGTTTGACTAAAAATAGTTGATAAGTAGTAAGAAGTAAGTGTTAGAATAAATGAGTTGTATTGGTTAATAACTCTAATAAATTTGATTGTGTTGAACCCTGAGATCCGTGATCAAGATAAATAGTTCTCTTATGAGAGGTAAATGACTAACGTATGGTTGATCGTTGCGCAGCGAAAGTCTGGAGGATAAACAAAATCCCCTTTCATTTTTCTCAAATAGTATTCTAATTTCGAGGACGAAATTCTTTTAAGGAGGGAAGAATGTAAAATTCGGTAAAAATTTAATTTTTTTTATTATTAAAAATAAACTAACTTAATTATTAAACTAGCTAAATAATGTTGTAATAATACAATGATGCTAAAACAAAAAATATAAATTCCTTAAGTAGTGGATAATTAATTAAGAAAGAAGGGAGGAAGTAAAGGACAAACTAAGAATAGGCCAAAACAAGGAAAATGACAATACAAGAAAAAGGAAAAGAAAATGAGGAGAGGTCTGAGTGGAGAGTATCCAGGAGTGTTTTCGGGAGAGAATTCTAGAGGCTGTTCCCTGGCCTTTGCAGAAAATTCATTTTAAAAAGTAACCTCCGCTCATTCTCTTCCTCATTCTCACGATAATTCTCTGATATCTTCCTCTTTTCCCTTTTCAACCATCTCTCTGTTACTCTCTCTCTCTCTCTGTTCCAACTCCACTACCACCACTGTCCACCACCATCACGACCCAGCTCCATCGCTGCCACTACCACCATCGTATGACATAGCCACCATCATCATCACTATCTTCCTCTTCATCACCATTTGGTGATTGTGGGTAAGATCAACACCCCCCTATTTCAGTTTTTATAATAGTAGTGTACGTATATATATAATAGTAGTGTATATATATATCAGTTTATATAAATATATAAACAGATTCATTTTGTGAAAGCAACAACTGCAATATGAATTCAAGCTTTCAGAAATATCATCAACCATGTTGGAAATCAAAGAGTAAGATCGACCTATAGATATATATTGAAGTATAACAGTAAGATATATATATATATATATATATATATATTTTTATATCACAGTAAGATAAATAGTAGAACCATGTATAAGGAGTTCATAATTGATCAAAATGAACATGTTAAAATCTCCAGATTATGATAGTTTAATCATTAATAATGTTAATGGAAGAGAAAATGATGTTAAAGGGAGTAAAAAACCCAAGTTTTGGAAGCCATTGTTGGCTGTTCCGAAGGTTGAGTCGACCCATTTGATGGTTGGGTCGACTCACGCACGCTGAAAGCCATTACTGAAGTCTTTGTTGTCCACCGTCCAGACGGGGCGCGAGTAGCATCCGGACAGAACCCGTCTGAAGGCCAAGGGTCGACTCACCAGACAATGGTGTCGACCCATGGATGCCCATTTCACTTTGGGGTCGACCCAAAAGCCTTTGGTGTCGACTCATGGTGGCTTTTTATGCCCTGGGTCGACTCTTAGCCCTCTAGTGTCGACTCAAAACTCCTTGTAATACTTCTGGGCCGACTCATTGACCCTCTGAGTCGATCCATCACCCGAAAAAGGTTGAATAAATTATTGGAATAAATTCTTAAGGGCTTAGACCCTTTTTGGCATTAAATTAAATATTAAAGTAAGTTAATTAATGATTTAATTAACACTAGAAGTTAAGAATGAAACCTTTAATGGTTGGGAAAGGTCCGTTTGGATAAAGTTAAATATATTAATTACTTTATTAGATTGTGATGAATTGTGCCACATATTCAGGTTCACATACGAATCGTAGAGTACATTCTATTTCTTTTGAGTTTAGCGTAGACCTCAGGTGAGTAGCTCTCATACTACGTACTTTCATTAAATTCACCCGCATCCCTAAACTACTTGAAAAGTAAATTTAAATATTTTAAATGTTTTAAATAACACTGTATAATTTTCTCCTGAAAATCATGGTATAAATATTTTACTTAAGAGTTGATGACCTATTACCTACTTTTAATTAAAATCTTGTACCCCCTGATTAGCTTTGAAAAAGAAATGTTTATAGTTTAAATGCCTTTAAAATGAAATGGAATGATATGTACTTGTAAGGAACCCTGATATGAACATTGTAAAATATGAAAAGACTCTTAGCAAATGTTTCACAAAGTTTTCTCTATACTATTGTAGTAAGGTGATGCCTTGGTGACCTGTTGATAAACAGGGCTAAATGAAAAGTGTTATGAACAGGTTTAGTATCATCTTGAATAACCTATAAAATGAAGAATGTTATAAAAAAATTTATCATCAATTGTTCTTACAAGCTCTAATAACCTATGTAATGAAAAGCGTTACGAAATACATAAAAGTATTATGAAAGATATGAAGAAATGTGTTAAGAAAATTGTATGAAAAGTATAATGATAAGTGTTATGAAATAAATAGTTCTAAGTGATGTGAAAAATATAATGAAATGAGTCATGAAACATATTATGAATAAGTGTTATTTAATGCATTATGAAAAGTGTTAGATTCTTATCAACACATCGACATCCTATATTATAGATGGAAAGTATATGTAATAATACAAACCTTATGAGATAACTTGGTATTATTACTAAACGAATGAGATGTCTTAGTAACTCGTGTAATGTTATTAAATGGATGGAATTTCTTAGTGACCCATAGATGGGACCAAATGATGAGATACAGACATAATGTCTGAGGAGATGACTTGGTAACTAGTGTAATGTTACCAAATGAATGAGATGTCTTGATAATTTGTGTAACATTACCAAATGGATGTGATATCTTGGTGACCTATAAATGAGACCAAACGATGTGATACAGACATAATGTCTAAAAAGATGTCTTGGTAAAATTATCAAATGAATGGGATTTCTTGGCGACCCGTATTCGGGGTCAAATGAATTGATTATGTGATATCTTGGTGACCCATAAATGGGACCAAACGATGTGATACAGACATAATTTTTGAAGAGATTTCTTGGTAAAATTATCAAATAAATAGAATTTTTTGGCGACCCGTATTCGGGGCCAAATGAATTGATTATGTGATATCTTGGTGACCCGTATTCGGGACCAAATGATTGGATTATATGACGACTTGGTGACTCGTTTATAACGGGTCCAAATGAAAGGAATTGAGATATATATACATTTATATATGCAAGAATGAAATGAGACTTTGAGATGAAATAGTAAATTGAGATTATGATATGAAATGATATGAAATCATGAAATGAGAATATGACATGAGACATTGAAATGAAATAATGAGTTGAATGATTTCTTTTTGATATTATTGTATATATCTTGCCATGATTATGTTAATGTACAAACTATTTCATGTCCCCTGTTTTGAACTGTATAATATTATGCATGTTTCATTCACTAGCTTTTTGCTGATGTAAAATTTAAGTATTTCAGGTAAATAAGGATGAAGTAGATGCTGGACTCGACTACTTCAAGGGATCCCGTATAAAGATCTCTAGGACATGCATTTATACATTTATATCTTGCTTCCGCATTCAAAGAATAATTGATTTATTATTGCTTCTGCATTTGAATAGAATAAACAGATTGACTATGAACTGTTGAAATAACATGTTGAAACTATTGGGCGGTTTGACCCATATTTATGAAATTGGATCTTAAATTGTTTAAATTCATTGTAATTAATTTTGTATTAGTATATTGATAGCTAATAATTGATTAAGCTTTCTTGAATTAGTTGGGTTAAGGCCCATGATCCATGACCGGTCACCTCTCCAAATTTTAGACTGTGACACAATTAAAGATCGAATCTTTAATAGAGGATTAATTATATACATAAAAATGGTGATATATATATATATATTTCTAAGAACGTAAAACAAAGAGGGAGAGGGATGTACAAGAAAACATAGACAACGCTGGTGAACTGCGTCAATAGTGGTGGGTCACGGTGGTTGCGCTGTAATAGAGCCGAGGGAGATGGATTACGGAGAAGAGGCTGAGATGAAAGTGAATTCTGGGGAAAGGAAATCACGTTTATAAAGGTGGGGTTGATCTCTAGAGATCTTGGTAGCTACCAAATCTCACAATTCTCTCTTTTCGTTTCTGCGAGAGAGCCATTTCTGATTTGAAAATATTCCACTGTTACCACCTCATCAATTATCTTTTATGAAGTTTCTTTCTATTTTAAATTGTAGTAGATTATTTACTTCCTTATTTGTTTATTCTTCTTTTTTGTTATTATTCCATTTTTATAGTTATTATAGTTTTAGAATATTTTATTAATTTATTTAATTAAATTTTTATTTAATTATTTTAATTTAGTAATTTATTATTTAAATTACCGAGTTTTGCATTCTCCCCCTTTAAAAGAATTTTATCCTCGAAATTATAATACTAACCTTGTGGAAATAAATGTGGATAACGTTCACGAATCTTGTCTTCGTGTTCCCACGTAACTTCTTCTACTTTATGATTTCATCATATGATTTTGACGACTCGAATCTGCTTGTTCTGTAGGACTTTTTCTTTAGTGTCAATAATCTGAACGGGTTGCTCCTCGTATGTCAAGTCTTCACGAACTCGAAGTGGCTCAAAATCCACCACATGCGTTGGGCTATAGACGTACTTCCTCAGTATCGATATATGAAAAATATTATGTACTCCCGTGAGACTAGGCGGCAAAGCCACACGGTAAGCCACCTCACCAATTCTGTCTAAAATCTCAAATTGTCTAATATATCGAGGGCTCAACTTCCCCTTCTTGCCAAAACAAATAACTCCTTTCCAAGGTGAAACCTTTAAAAATACTCTATCTCCAACTTAAGACTCTAAGTCTCTCATTCGTCGATCAGCATAACTCTTTTATCGACTTTGAGTTGCTAAAAACTTATTCTGAATAGTAGCAATCTTTTGAGTCGCATCCTCCATCAGATCATGTCCAAGAAGCTATCTCTCTCCAACTTCATACCAACATAAAAGAAAACCTACATTTTTGCTCATACAAAGTTTCGTACGGTGCTACTCCCAAACTCAAATGATAACTGTTATTATAAGAGAACTCCATTAGTGTTAACTGATCATTCCAATTACCTTTCCACTCCAAAGCACAATCTCTCAACATATCCTCCGACGTTTGAATGGTTCTCTTCGACTGCCCATTGTTCTACGGATGATAAGCCGAACTAAAATCTAATCGAGTACCCATAGCAGCCTGCAAGGCACCCAAAACTTAGAAACAAAATGTGGATCATGATCCGAAATAATAGATACAGGTGAACCTTGAAGCCTGACAATTTCTCTCACATATAACTGTGCCAGATGATCTAAGGCATATGTCATCTTGATAGCAATAAAGTGTGCTGACTTCGTAAGTCGGTCCACTATCACCCATACAGCATTGTGTCCATTACGCGTACGAGGAAAGTCAGACACAAAATCTATCATAATATTTTTCCATTTCCACTCAGGTAGTGGTAAAGATTGAAGTTTTTCCGCTGGCCTTTGATGTTCAACTTTTACTTGCTGACAAGTAAGACACTGCGCTACAAACTCTGCTATGTCTCACTTCATTCCATTCCACCAGAAATTCTCTTGAAGATCTCTATACATCTTAGTACCTTCCGGATGAATGCTATATCCAGAACTATGATCTTTAGCCAGAATTTCATGCCTCAACTCACTACTGGCATGTATGCACACTCGATCTCTAAATTTAAGAACTCTATCGTCACCCATTCTGAAATCTTTGCTCTCGCCTTTGAGAAACTCCCCCATACTCTTCTTGCACTGAAGATCATCATGTTGAGCCTATCAAATTCTATCCAACAAGGTCAATTTCATTGTTAACTGACTACATAAGGCAGTCTCTCCACGTTGTAGTATTTCTACTTCCATCCCCCTCAAATCTTCTACTAAATGATGTTGAACTATCAATGATGCTGAGCTACCTCCCGATGACTTCCTACTCAAGGTATCTGCCACCACGTTTGTTTTTTTCGAATGATAAAGTATCTAGATATCATAATCTTTCAATAATTCAAGTCATCACATTTGTCTCAAGTTGAGCTCTTTCTGAGTGAAAATATACTTTAAACTTTTATGATCGGTGTAAGTTTCACAAGACTCTCTGTCATGCCCCAAAAACGGGAAATATGACCGGCCATGGTTTATGGGCCTTTGGCCCAACAAACCAAGAAAACCTTAATCAAAGATTAGCTAACCATATGCTAAAACAGTATTAATTTTCATGAATTAAATACTAATATGCAAACATGACATAAATGGGTCAAACAACCCAATGTACCATCATAATGATGTCATAGTATCCATGATAATGTACTAAGATAAATGTGGAATAAAATAACAGTATGTCCTAGAGGTCATAAGACTTGGATCCCCGCAGCAGTCCATCAACTCGATCTCATCTCACAGGCTACCTGAAAATGTTATGGGACAACATTAGTATAAACTGGTGCATGGAATCGTGCATAGTACAATACAGTTCTAAAATGGGGAATTCAAATAATTTGTATATATAATCATAACATGACATTATACATACAGTAATATCAAAAAGGGTACACATGTAACCCATCAATTCTTTTCATTTCATTTCATTTCTTTTCCTTTTTTGAAAATACATATCCTTTCCTTTTTAAAACATAAATCTGGACATCAAAATTGTCCTCCAAAATATCTCTATCAGTGTCATCATATAATAAATGGTAAAGCGACATAGTCATACAAGAGTGAGAATAATCAATATATCAAGCAACAGGAACAACATGTGCATACAAGTAACAATGCCACATCATAACTCGAGGCCTCTTGGCCATTGGATCCACTATCGAAAATAGAGTCACCCAGGTTGACGCCTAGGTTTGTTCCTTATACGATTCCAGTTAAGATCACCGGACTCACCCAGGCTGTCCCTTAATCGTTGAGTCAACTAGGGTCAACACGAGATTTAAACCGATTTTGTTCCCTAGCTGGCCAAAGTTATCTCCGTAGAGAGCTATCCCTTGGACTTTATTCATATTCCAATAATCCTATCTCATAATCGCACCATATGTATAAATAAGAATCAACTTCTTGTAATTATCTTTAAATCAGTTATGCCATGAGTTTTGCAGAAGAGTATAATCATACAATTTGTTTAAAGCTTTAAAACATCTCCATTTTCTTTAAAATATTTATGTAAAGAGTTTGCATATAAAAGCTTAATTGAAAATATTTAAAGCAGGTATAACTTTTTTTTTTTATAAATAATATTTGGGGAAGAAGAGAATTTATTTTGAAAGATATAAAGCAAGAATCCACTCACCTCGAGTCCAAGCTAACCTCTAATGAACAAAGGATGCAATAAACCTCAACCTGATATAATACAATAATTCAAAACATTAAACGAGGCTAAAGAACTACTTAGAACTATAAAACGGTCCCTTAACCCATTTAATAATTCTCATATGTGTTTCTGGTGTCATATTAATCTTCAATTAATTTAATTTATCCTTTAAACTGATGCCCAAATAGGGCCTAAGCATTAGAATTAATTTTTAGAACTTTTCTTAAATTTACACGGTCCATGAGTCGACATAAAAGGCCTCTGTATCGACCCAAACAGGTCAAAAGGCAAGGATGAGTCGACACCACAGGGCTGTGTGTCGAATCAAGGTGGTAGGTGGTCACGGCATACTCTGTGAGTCGACACACAGAGGCTGTGAGTCGACCCATACCCTCCAGGTTGGTCATGAGTCGACACCACATGGCTGTGGGTCGACCCAACTTGGTTTGTCAAGGCATCACAAAGGCTGTGGGTTGACTCATGGGGTCTGTGAATCGACCCAAGGTGGTCTCAGGTGTCAAGGGTCGATGCCAAGGGGGCTGGTGTCGACCCTTAGGCACAAAAAGGGCTCTGTAAGTCAACACACAAAGGCTGTGAGTCAACTCATAGGACAAAACAGAGGCAATGGGTCAACCCAATCATGGTGTGAGTTGACCCAAGGGTCTAGTGGTCTCAGCATGGTCTCATGAGTCGACTCAAAGGGGTCTTGTGTCGACTCAAGGTAAAGTAGACTCCATGAGTCAACTCATGGAGGCCATGAGTCGACTCCAAAGCACGAGGTCCTTCATCATCGTCACTTGGGTCGAGTCAGCCAATGCGTGAGTCGACCTAAAAGCTCACAGCAGCCATGGAAGGTTGCTCAAGCTCGAATTTTTCTGGATTTTCTTCTCTGTTTCTTCACTTTATTCATTAATTATGATGTTTTATCATATTTTGGGAAGATCTAGACATATGTTATAAGTGGACTACATCATATTTTTGTGTGATTATTTTTTAGTTATTTATACATATATATATATATATATATATATATATATATATATATACCTGTTACATGAATTATATATATATCTACTGTTATATATGTGTATATCATAATTTCAAAGCTTCGATCTATGGTTCTAATGATATATACATGATAAAATCTTAATTATTTACATGCTTGGTGGTTTATTAATTAACTACTGTGATCTAAAATGTGATTCATATATATACATATATCTACTGTAAAACTGAAACAGGGGTGTTTGACTTACCTAAAATCACCAACGGTGATGAAGATCCAAAATGGTGATGATGATGGATTTTGCAATCCGTGGTGGTGGTGATGCTCGACTGTGATGGTGGTGGTTGTGCAGAGGAGGTCTCGGTGATGGCAAATGGTCGAGAGAGAGAGAGAGAGAGAGAGAGCAGAGGGAGGGAGAGGAAACTGAGAATGGAAGAGTGAGAGCGCAGAGAGGACTGATTTCTATTTAAAATGAGATCAGATCCCTAAGATCATGGATCTCCCTGATTTTCCTCTTCAATCCCTAACTTCCCTCAACCAAATATCCCTTTTTAGGAAGGATCGTCTGACCCATTCAAAATCATGTTCCAGCAGATGGAAAGCATAGCTGGCATTCCAACTTTGAGTTCTATTTTCCTTTTTAATTAATTCATATTTTCTTAATTAATTCCATTAACTAATACAAGATAGTTTAATTAAAGTTTAATTAGTATTTTAATTACTTCATTATTTCGGAAGTTACTTTAGTAAAATTATTATTTATTTAATTAGTTATTTATTTATTATTTCATTTGTTAGTTAATTAAATAATTTATTGAATTAGTAATTGTTTTAAAAGTAATAAATTTTACCGGGTTTTACACGACTCAACCTAAGCTCTGATACCAAGTTGTCAAGCCCCGCCCCGAGCACCGGGCACAGAACCTGAGAAAGGGTAAACAACCCACCCTTCTTACCAACATTTATTCATTAGAAGTTTTACATTGCTTCATTTATACATTCCATAAAGGTTTTCATACATGAGCCCGTCGACATTTTGATAATTAAACATGAGGACCTAACAGCCTCATCAACATTATCATATTTATTACAATCCAAAGAGGGAAAACACAAAGAGGGTTTCGACTCTAACTTCCCTACAACCTTCCCAAAAAGCCTAAGACCACAGTGGACCCAACTTGGACATAGCCTTGATGCCAAAACCTGCCAAAAACATCAATCTGTGTGGGGGTGAGCTATAATCCATGTGCTCACCAATTACGAGTAATGGTATTATAAATGGCACAATGGAATCAAAATAGCTCATCACTTTGAAATATTATAACTTTTTGTAAAATATACTTTTATCACAAAAGGTTTCAAATTTCATCTTTTCACAAATCACATCATAAGAGAAGGTTTTTCCAACCATCACATATTTTTTTAAAAGAAAAATTTTCGTCTTAATATCGTTCACCTCTCAGTGGAGGAATTTAATAATTATAATATCATTACCTCTCAGTGGAGGATTTTTCAATAATTGCCTCTCAACAGAGGATTTCCAACATCATTATCGTTTATTCATTTAGTAGTGATAAATACGTCTTTTAATTTCACACATCTACTTAGTAGTGGTAACATAATTATCTATTTATTAATCATATTTTCTTATAATGTCTTGGGTTGTATTAACCTCCCAACAAAGACTTACTATAATACTGTTACCATGAATGTCCCGCCTACTCAGTGGACAGGGGTAAGGATCATCCCCCGAGCCACGTCAACAATGCTCAGGGGTAGAGCTAGCAGTCACCCGTGACTTATCCACAATATATATAATAATATAGAATATACCCATGAACGGTTATGCGGTATACCCATCACATGAAATATTCCCATGAACGATTGCACGATATATTCTCGAAAAATCAAGACTGTTAGCCTAAAGGTCAATCAATCAAGCCTTAAAGCTTTTGCTTTTTGTGTTTTGACTCAACATCCTATTGATTTGGTTCTTAGGAGTTTATTTGCTAAACAAACCGATAAATCATTATTGTTTGTACATTATGTTTCCATCTTTATACAACAAATGATTTAAATCCTTAAGGAGTTTCTCTAGCCAATACAATCTAAATCTCTATCAGTGTTTGTATGTTTGAAAGTCTAAACATTACAACATGATACT
>JAUTBS010008663.1:0-14676 GCA_032361285.1 Aequorea victoria
GATTACGGTTCTTATTGTATATGTTGACGACATAGTTGTGACAGGAAATGATACCGAGGAGGTATCCCGTCTCAAGATAAGCTTGGCGAAAGAATTTGAGATGAAAGATCTCGGAGTGCTTCGATATTTTCTTGGTATTGAGGTGGCTCGATCAGATAGGGGGATCTTCATTTTTCAAAGGAAGTATACTCTTGACTTGCTAGAGGAAACTGGTATGATGGGTTGTCGACTTGCAGATTCACCTATTGAGGCTAATCACCGTCTCAGTAGTTGTGATGGAGAAGCTGTTGACAAGGTTCAATTTCAGAGACTTGTTGGAAAGCTAATATACCTATCTCATACTAGACCTGATATTGGTTATGCCGTGGGGTTGTCAGTCAGTTCATGCATGACCCCCATAGTGTACATCTTGATGCAGCTTACCGTATTCTGCGATATCTTAAGTCTACACCTGAAAAATGGCTCTTGTTTTCTCGTCATGGCCATATGAAGCCTTCACATATACAGATTGGACTGATTCAGTGGATTACAGAAGATCTACATCGGGATATTACACTTTTGTGGGAGGTAACCTGGTTACTTGGCGAAGTAAGAAGCAATAGGTGGTATCAAGATCAAGTGCAGAGGCAGAGTACAGGGCTATGGCACATGACATTTGTAAACTTATGTGGCTTCAGACTTTATTGAAGGATTTGAGAATGGAATGCGAAAAACCTATGAAGCTGTATTGTGATAACAAAGCTGCCATTAATATTGCCCATAAGGCCATAACCCGGTACAACATGACAGAACAAAACACAGAGAGATTGACCGACACTTCATCAAGGAGAAATTGTGCCAGTGCTCGATTTGTATGCCATTTGTAAAGTCCGAAGATCAGTTAGCTGACATCTTTACCAAATGGCTAAGTAGTAAATTGTTTCAACCTATTGTATGCAAGTTGGGCATGCGAAACATCTATGCACCAACTTGAGGGGGAGTGTTAAGTTGAGGGGTATCATTGTAATATAATGTGTTTATCTCTCTCTATATATAATAGTGGTTATAGAGCTAACCTTATTCAACGGGGGCTCTAACATTTTACCCTCTCAATTATTCTCTTCTTTTCTTTTCTCTCTTCCTCATCTATTTCTCCAATCTAACAGTAACTTCTATGAAATTTATCATAGGCAACAAAACCAAATGTTGCAATTCTCAAGTTATACAAATTGTACACACCAATTTCGAAGGTTGGATTTCGGATAATACTCACATATCACACAGGCCTCGTTTGGATTGCAATTGCTTTTTGGCTTTTTTTCCTTTTAAGCCAAAAACCTAAAAAGAAAAAAAGTTAGTTCGTTTGGCTTCCTATTTTTTAGCCACTTTTTTAGTGGCCTTTGAAGAAGTGTTGTTTGGCAACAATTTTATCTTCTCACTGACAGTGGGATCCGATTTTAAGCCACAGGAAAAACATAAAGGCATAAAGTAAGCAAAGATAAGGGCAGTATTGTTTGAACATGCTGGTCGCATACGTGTACATACATGACACATATGAAAACAATCCTGTACTTTTGTGTGCGTGTTGTTGGCTAATGATTCAACTATGTAGACCTAACTTCAGATGACGTGCCACTAATTAAAGAATCTAGAAGACAAGAGATACT
Organism: Aequorea victoria; assembly: GCA_032361285.1. Classification (NCBI taxonomy): domain Eukaryota; kingdom Metazoa; phylum Cnidaria; class Hydrozoa; order Leptothecata; family Aequoreidae; genus Aequorea; species Aequorea victoria. Next base: position 1,647 of record JAUTBS010008663.1, read on the forward strand.
ATTTAGGATCCTTAGGCATTTAATTCCTGATCAAAACCTTTTATTTTTTACATTTGATTCAGCTCTATTGAAATAGCATCAACATGCAACTAATCCTTTTTTCTTAATATTTGAACTTTAAAATAGCACATTGGATTTGAATGTCTTGAAATATGAAGGCAGGAATGTAACTCAATATACAAATCGATAAATGTACAACAATCGAGACGGAATAGTCAATTTAAGGCATACATTTCCATCTGTTGTAGATGACCCAAGGTCCAACCTCCTGGTATGACGCTGCAGCAGAAAGTACCATAATCCATGCGGTTTGATGAGGACTCTGAAGAAACATATTAATAAACAAGATAAAATAAATGAACAAAAGTAGCAGGTTCATGAGAAATATACATTACAAAAATTAATTTAAAGAGGAAGTCATGTAATGTGAGTAGAGCTTCAAATTTACTGGAGAAGCTTCATATACCTCTTGCTAACACTATTTTTGCTCTTTTTGTTTTTTCCTTTGCACTTTTGTCGCTGCTCACTAATGGACGAAGGTGGATTATCATCATCATCTCCCTAATTGTTTGATTCAAAAGTTCAAGTTAAAAAAGTGAAAATAGACAACTACATCTAGAAATAAAGATGCTACAAAACACAGAAAATATATTTTTGAAGCTGAGGGGCACAACATAGCTTTGATGGCTGTTAACAATAAAGATAAGAGAGCATTTTAAATGGCTTTTCCATGAAAGCATGATACTCTGCTCAGCGTGCTGGAAAAGTTCACATTCCCAGTTTAAATTGTTTGATGTATTAATACATATTCTGCCACGCAAAGCTAATGTAGTAATGATGTTTAGAATCGGCGCCTAAAACTTTCCCGAATTGACATCAGAATTCTGTAGTTTGTGTGCTTTAATTATCACAATGGCACAGCCAAATCAATCAATCTTTTTTGCACTTATTAGAGAGCACCACAAAAAGGCAATTGCAAGGAAGCTGATATAGAGATTCCACCGGACAATCATGAACCTACAAATATACCATAAAGGAGACTTAAGATGAAGAATTGATGGGAGAAGAAAACTAGCTTCCAATATGTTCCACAATGAGATTTTGCAGCCAGAGCCCCCTTCATTGAAGGGTTTATGGCCATTCCACTTTCCTGCTCTTGAGGATGTAGACCCTTCATTACAGGCTTGTCAATCTAATTGGTTATTATTTCTTCTATATTGATCTAAACCTACAGGTAACAACATGACGATAGAAAGAAAGCTTAGAGAGATAGCAGAGGCAAGTCAAGGGATCCTCCTTATTGAAATACACAAATGAGAGCGACACTCTTTTTGGCAGAGATATCAAAAAAAGATTTACGAATTGCTGGACTTAACCTGCCATACTGATTCAGCAGCTCGATTTGCAGATTTAAAAGGAGTTCATCCTGCACCTCCCGGTGTGCTGCTTCCTGACACTATTTTTTTAGTCTCCCAATTCTCTATTGGCAGAATTCATAATTTCATACTATAGAGATAAATTCCAATTTATCTAGTGGAATTAGAGTTTCTCTCTTCCTGGAAATACACATTTTTATTGAGGATTCATTTCCCTTGACTCCCCACTCTTTATTGAAATAACTTCTCACATTGTAAATTAGTCCACGGATTGAAATTTTATAAGTTAAAGATTGAGATCCAGATTGATTGTTGGAATTGGTAGTCAGCCTGTCATTGAATTATGCATAGAGATCACAATAGATTCTAGTCGAGCTTGTGAAACATTGGCAATGGGTTACATGAAATAATGGTGCTGAAGTAGAAGTTGGTCATATTTAGGGGAACTTCTTACTGCGAATGAATCATTTCGAAGAGCCCAGGGATCCCACAAAAACAAAGCCAAATTTTGGAAGGAAACAAATATCTATCCAACAATAGATAATGTATGTTTATGTACTAAAGCTGTAAAGCATGTATCATTATTTAATCAATTAAGCATGCAAGACAACGTGAAATGTGTAATCTATTTAATATGTACGCGCGGACACGCACACACAAAAAAAAACTTGGGACCAGATTTTGTAGGTAATTTTTGTTCAGCCAATTCTCCGATCACAATAATACAAAATGCAAGTTAGTTATTTAAAAACGTGTGCAAAGAGGAAATCACCAAACAATTTGGCAGCTTCTATATAAGTAAGGTCAAGATAAAACAAAGGCCAGTAGAATGCAGTCACTGGTAATCAACTGGTCAACTTCTAGGATACACGTTATATTTAAATGAAATTCAGAAATATACCTGCTGAAGGGAAGCTGCCTTTGCTCTAAAAGATGCCTCAAGAAATTCAGCTTCTTTCTTAAGTCTCCTCATCCTCTCAAGATCAGAACAAGCAGCCTTTAATTGCTCTTTTCCAGAACTAGAGCTTGACACATGCAGCTCCTGAAGTAAGTCTTCTAGCCTTATCAGGGCTTCTTCAACACTCTCCAATGCCTAAAGCAGAATGCAAGATTCATTCAGTACTACATCATAAGAAAGCTTTATGGAACTCGAAAGATACAGAGACAAAGTCACAAGACCATTAAAAGTCAAACAATAAGGAGATTGCAAAAACCTTCTATGAAAGCTAAACATCATTCAAATCAACCTCTCTAAAAACAAAGCAAAAATAACTGACTCGCAGGTGTCCAACGATGCAAACAAGTTGAACTATTGAGTGTTCTAATCTAATCGCCCTCGCCACAAGGCTATTCGTCATTGTCTTAAACTAATCTCCTTCAACTCGCAGACTTTTCAACTAGGAAGAACCAACAATTCAAATTGGGTGCAGCGAAAGTGTCCAATATATGTTGGATAAAAATATTCCTCACAGACAATAGGAAAAATTCTGTAATTGAGTTTTTTATCTCAAACAAGTCATCAACGCACATTAGGTAATTGAATATTTTACCTCAAACATTGCGTAATTGAATTTTTGTACACTTGTTATAAAAGACTCCTAAAATAAGGGTATTTTTTCATTTTATATTTTCATGTATTAGCTATTTAGCATGTGAAGTGTGTTTCTAGCGACTTAAAATTATTATAAAAATTAATGCATAGATTAGATTATGTCTAGAAAAATAAACAAAACTCACAAGTAATTATACTAAACCCCACTAAATATGATTTTGAAATAAGAACAAGTGTATCGGTTATTTTTCAAATTTGTGCGGGAAAAAAATCATGGCTCTAATTGTCAACACCGTTATGCTACGGCCGTTACACTCCGCAATTGCATTACCATCATCATCACAGTTACGACTGCAACACCAGTTTATTTAAAACCTTGATATTTATATATATTATAATATAAATAAATAAATATATATATTGCGGAAACCTAGATATAAATCGAGACAACTTGATAATACTTAGTAGATTGGGAAGGTAGAGAAATCATGAGAAACAACGGGCCCAACAGACCAATGATAGCATTGAGGTCAGATGACAAGAAACCTTTTTTCCCCCAAAATTCCAACCTTTTTTTTTGTTTATTCCAAAATTAGAGTGAAGAAAAAGGAAGAGAAAAAGAAGAGGATGAAGGGAAAGATGCTGATAACAATTCTTTAGCTCAATCTAGGTAGGTCATAACCACTCCAACCCCTTTCTTTCTACTTCCTTTTTTTTTGGTTTTCCTGAATGCAATACCTGCTTTTTAAAGTCTAAAATCTTTTGATTTGACGTAATACCTTTCTTTTGATAATTACTTTTGAGCTAAAACCTTCAATTCTTCGTTGTCCGATTTATTAGGACTTCTAAATTGCTGTATGTTAAAATTATGGTTTTTAGGATCAGAAGAACAAAAGAGAGAATGAGAGCAATACAAAAATAAGGTTAGGGTTTGTTCCCTGGAACCCTTTTCCTCTATGCATTTATACTCAATAATTAAAGTACAGAAATACCCTCCAAAATAGATACAGAAAATTATAAACTCTAACAGATTTAATAGAGTTCGAACACATTACAAGGTCAAGTTCTGTTTAACCGGAAAGATTAGGCCCGTGACAGTAGGTATCAAAGCTAGACTATTCGTTTGTAGGGTGCATTCAAAGGCAAACGTGTGCATGTCATCAAATTGTATGTCATTTGTGTAACCTAATGCTGATGTGTAAGGAGTAATGCAAGATGACTTGTTTAGGAGATAATTGTATTGCCTTCAAGACTCGGTACAAGATTGATGGTAGGATTTCTTGTCTTGTTGAGGTGCTTCTAAGGTGCATTGGAGTAAGTCTATCGACATAAGATTTTGGGGTACCTGTATGCATTAATTCGGTGATGATTTTAAAGCAGCAGATTGTGCTTGAGGTGGGATTGCAATGACATTGTGGCATGCGTTTCCTTTTGTGTCAAATGGTTGGTTCCCTTCTACCTTATGGATTTCGTATGAACAAGTTATTCATTGTGGACACTTTGTGATGAGGGTGTTACATATGTGTGTGGGCTACTTGTTAGACTGTAACAGTAACTGTGTTGGCTACGATGTTTGCTACCACAACGCGTGCATGAAGTTGTTGTCTTGCTTGACAATGTCAGCCGCTTTGTCAGAGCTTGTAGCAATTTCAATGGGTTGTTTCATGAAGCAAGTGTATTGTTGGTTTCCTTCTACTGTTCTACCTTATGGACTTCGTGTTAACAAGTTCTGCACTGTGGACGCTTTGTGGCCTAAGGGTGCTACATATGTGTGTGGGCTACTTCCTAATGAACATTATTAGACTGTTACTACAACCTTGTTGACTACGATGTTTACTACCACAGTGCATGCTTGAAGTTGTTGTCTTGCTTTATAATCTCAGCAGCTTTGCCGATGCTTATAAACTTTCATTGGGTTGTTTCATGAAGCAAATGCTATTTTCATCTTGGTTGTGCCTTTCTGTGTGATTGCTTGATTTCGATTATCATGAGTGTGTCAATTTGGGTTTCCACTCCATTTTGGTTAGTGCATTTACGACTTGTGCTCAGAAGGGGTTATACATCATTGAGCTTGGCTATTGACTTCAACATGGGTATGTTGAAATTAATTTAGAAATAATTAATTAGTTGATTCCTACGTGCAAAAGCACCGAGATGTATGTGCCGGTTAAAGACAAAGTTGGGTGACAGAGAAAGTCATTGTTTCCATTGGGAAAACACATAGTGGGGTGGTGCAAAGTGAAGACATGGATTTAGTGCCAGATTAAACGCACATTTCTCGAGTAGTCAGCTTGGACCGATCTATCATTCACACGATTGAGTGGTACAGTGACCTTAAAAGGGGAGTTATAAGACCCTTCGAGTTGAGTATGTGCATAGTTGTCGGGATGAAGACCACGATAAGGTTGAGATATTACACAACTTGACTTACATTAGATGCATTTGAGGCACCGGTGGGACACTTTTCGTGATCAGGATGAAAGTATTAGATAGTTGCATTATGTTGTGCCTGAGATTGTTACAAAAATAACAAATCTTGGGTAAGAAGAGGTCTTTTGCCATGAGGGCATGTTCACACACATGAGTTTGAGCTTGAGCTTGCCAGAGGGCATAAACTTGTGGTAGCTTGAGTCGCATGAGCTCACTAGAGGCCAAAGCTACTAAGTCAAGGAATTTGAGCTTCAGTTGATAGCACAAAGGACATAGATTGAGGTAATGACTGAGGGATGAGTTTGAGTCCAACGTTGACAAAAGGCCTAGAGGAACTGAAATGAGCCTACTCAAAAAAGAATTGAGCATCACCAAAGGGCCAGGGCCTGCATACACTGAGGGGTGTCGCCAGGAACCAGTCCAAGAAGGACGAGCTTGGTACTAAGCCGAGCAAACCAGATCGTGAAGGGTGGTGGCCCGCATTGTTTTGCTCAAGTTCCTATAGACAAGTAAAGTACCAAAAATTCTTGGAAGTGATGATTCAACATGTGGATTTATATGTAGAGTTCATTCCATCAATGCAAAGCTTCACCAGCTCATGAAAACGATGAACGCAAGTGAGGAGGTCTTCACATTGTTTTTGGCTCTCCCTCATGAGATGAAGTATAGTGACGTGCTCATTCACATAGAAAAAGTTGGCATAGAATATCTTAGCTTAGTCTTTCTATGAGAAGATGGAGTCAGGAGCCAAGTTGACGTACTGGGAGTAGGCTGATTGTTAGAGACTTGGAGAACTCCCTCAACTCAAGATTACGGTCTACACAATGAACGCCCAAGGTGCCAAACGATGTTCTTTTGCATTCTCCTAATGTCCGTCAAATCGAATGACCTTCGAGATGGTGTAGCCTTCATGGTAGGGGAGCTTGCAATCTTCTATTTTCCATAGGATATGGAGGGCACATATCCAAGTTCGGAGCATGAGGAGGGATCTTTTGTGATTGAAGAAGAGCCCTACATGTTCCTTTACTTGGTCAAAAGATAAGTGAGCCACTAAGGTGCTGGGTTGGCTCGGAGGAAACAGAGCGGAACCCACGTCTTGAGAAAGGACTTGGAGAGCTGGTGGAAAATTGACAGGAGGGGTTGCACTTCAAGTGATGGTAGTGGGGGTTGCACCCTTGTCACTACTGCAAATTGCACCTTCCTTTCTCCTATACTATTCTAACGATTGTAAAAAGTAAATAAGTAAATAGCAACTTAATTCAAACAAAAATATGAATGTGTGTCAAGAACTGACTGCCTTTACAAAAGGCTAGTGAGCAGAAAAACTGCTAGAGGCTAGACAAAATAGTTTAAATCTGATATCACGCCTATTAAGAGTTAAAGCTCAGGAGTGAAGTGCACATGTCAATACATGAGTTGCGCCAATTAGCACCATGATTAGAAATTTTAACAGCATATTAGTTACTTATTAGACGTGTGTCCCTATTTACTTGAAACTACTTGAAAATAATGGTAGGTTGTAAGAACATCTTAGAGGAATTAATACACACCTCATGCTTGAGCTCCCTGTCATCCTTGTCAAGCTCTGGAGTAGCCAAGGCAGGATTTTCCTTATCCTTACCCGGTGATCCATCTTTCCCTTCAATTTACCAAGAAAATAAAACCAAAAAAAAAAATTTGAATTCCAGTAATAATTAGGCAAATATAAATGAATATTTCGTATGAAATATAAAAACCAATACATTCTCTACATATGATGGATATGATATCGTTCGAAAATGATAAGTTAAAAGTCAAAATTCTATAACCTAACAATTTTTTGAATATGAAAGCATTTGACAGCATGAAACATGATCTGAGATAATTAAATGGTCATACATTGAACAAACGTATAAAATAATTGATTTACCTTCGTCGAGTAGTAGAGATGACAAACAAATTCGAGATATGGCAGGTTCCTGACTTGGCAAAAGAAATGCAGAAAAATGAACAAGAAATCTCATAATTAAGCGCGCGAGGGGGGGGGGACAGAGAATTCAACACATTTTAATATTCTTTCCTTTTTTCCTCCATTTTCTGGGTAGCCAAACAGAGACAAAGGAGAAAATGCGAAAGAAAATCAAGAAGAGAAGTTAGAGGAAGAAAATCAAGGACCAAATTAGAGGCGTACTCTGGGCTTAGAAGGGAGTGGTTCTGAGACAAGAAGAGTCCTAGGGTGGCGATGGTCATCTCTGGTTCGGAAACAACCAAATAAACAACCCATTGCTCTCGCCGATCCCTCAAACAAAGAGCATAACATCAGAAACCCTAGCTCTCTTGGTTAATGGTTAGTACCAGCTCGGATTTTTGGAGAGATAGAGAGAGAGAGAGTTGGTGTGTGCTCTTGGCTCTATATTTTTTTTTTTTTTTTTTTTTTTTTTTTTTTTGAAATTTAAACCGGGAGCTTAAACGAGGGAAAGGACGTGTTTCCACCCTGATGATTACAATAATTGTCAAGACAAAGCCCACTCGCATCAGAATATGCAAATCAAACTCGCTACATTTTTTAACACATGCTCAAATAAAGTTTTAAAATAATATTGCCCCTATTTGGGCTAATTATTTTTTTATTGACTCAAATTAGAGTGTGACAACTCTCTTAGTGACATTTTTCATCACTTTGTCAAAAAAATAATGAAATAATTATTCTAAAATTTTATTTAGAGAATTTATGTAGAGATATGTCATAATCATAAGTTGACTATTATAATAAGTTCTAATTTTTAAATTTATTAATTTATTTGTCAATTTTGTCCCTATAAATCATGTACAGATATTTATATAGGAAACTGATGTATATATAGAAACTATACACGCTAATATAGAAAATTGATTTTGGTAATCCCAAATATAAAAGGAAATAATTTTAAAAAAATGAAATACTGCATTTATTTGAATGCTAACAATAGAGAATTGGAGATTTCTAAAAAAGAAAACTGATTTCATGATGCATGCTGGTAATGGAGAATGAGAGAAAGAAGAGATTTTCTTTGGAAGGATCCTTGGTGATGAAATGACTTTTCAGGAGAGATTTCTTGAAATAACTCTTGCTGGCGTAGTTTTTTCTTAGTTCAGAAGCCGCCGACAAGAGCACGTTGGCAAAGGAATTATTTATCTGCCATTGATCATATATTTTTTTTTTGGATTTTGAAATAAAATTTTGTGAACTAATTGTAGATATTTGTATTTATATTTTATATTTTTTAGCAACATACACAATTAAAAAATGAGGATTGTTGATCGTCGCATCGATATCAGTTGAAGTAATATTCACGATTTGTGTTACAAAAAATAAGACATTTATTGTAGGAAATGAGATATTTCAAATGTCAACGAAATGAGACATCTATATAATAAGGAATCTCACATTTTAAAATGTCTAAGACACAAACTATCTTTCAAGGGTTGAGATTTATTCTCATAAAAATTCAACGGCTGAGATTATAATTTTTCCCGCCTACTTCTCACCTTCTATTTTCTCTTTTCGATCAGATCTACAGATCTACTCCCTCACTTGCTCTTTCCCTTCTCTGCTCCTCTTTCTGCCTCTCTCTCTCTCTCTCTCTTATTCTCACTCACCTCTCTCCATCTCTCTCTCAACGGCAACACCGGCGGACCACGTCTTCGACAATACCAGCGGACTCAATGGTCTTTGGTAACACTGGCGGACCACACCTACTACGCCACCGTTGTACTGTCGTCGCCACCACGCCGCTAGCCTCTGCAATCAGGTTATTTCTAATTTGGGATCTCATTCAATGGCTGAGATTATTTTTTTACCCGCCTACTTCTCACCTTCTCTTTCCTCTTTTCGATGAGATCTATAGATCTACTCCCTCATTGGCGGACCACGTCGGACTCAATGGTCTTTGGTAACACTGGCGAACCACACCTGCTACGCCGCCGTTGTACTATCGTCGTCACCACGCCGCCACCATCCGTTAGCCTCCGCAATCAGGTTATTTCTGATTTGGGATCTCTCTTTCTATCCCAAAATACCTACTGTGTTTTTACTGTTCTTCTTTGTCAGCCTTTTTTTGTCTTTCGTAGTGTCAATAATATTTTTGTCTTTAGTTTCATAGATTATTATTTTTTGGGTGTTGAAGGTACAATTAAATAGTTAAATCGGTGGGCCTTCTTGAGAAGAGGTAATCACCGGATGTTGGTCTGAGCTAAATTCTATATACACTTTTAGTTAATTAGGTTATTTCTAATTTGGGATCGCATTCAACGGTTGAGATTATTTTTTTTCCCGCCTACTTCTCACCTTCTCTTTCCTCTTTTCGATCAGATCTACAAATCTACTCCCTCAATGGTCTTTGGTAACACTGGCGGACCACACCTTCTACGTCGCCGTTATACTGTCGTCGTCACCACGCTGCCACCATCCGCTAACCTCCGCAATTAGGTTATTTCTAATTTGGGATCTCTTTTTCTCTCTCAAAATACCCACTGTGTTTTTATTGTTCTTCTTTGTCAGCCTTTTTTTTGTCTTTCGTAGTGCCAATAATATTTTTGTCTTTAGTTTCATAGATTATTATTTTTTGGGTGTTGAAGGTACAATGAAATTGTTAAATTGGTGGACCTTCTTGAGAAGAGGTGATCACCGGATGTTGATCTAAGCTAAATTCTATATACACTTTTAGTTAATTAGATTGATGAGAAGAGGTGATCACCGGATGTTGGTCTGAGTTAAATTCTATATACACTTTTAGTTAATTAGATTGATGAGAATTTTAATTTCTAAGGTTTAATGTGTCTCTATAGTTGATGATTTTATAAATTAGGATTTAATTATTCTTGGGTTTCTGCTTTTGGATTTGTCATATTATTGGTTTAGACTGATTGTTAATAAATTTAGAGAGTAATGCAAGTATTTGCTTTTAATGCCCATTTATATTCTTTTCATGCTCATTTGCCTTTGATTTATATTGATTCATATCTTTGTTGATAGTTACTTGGTGTTATTGTAGCAAAGAAAATGAGTTTTTTTTTATTTTTGTGTTTTTTTCCCTGTGTGGTTGTATGGGTAATACAATTGGGTCTTTGTATGCCCATTTGTTCGACGCTATTTTCATAATGATTAATGTTTCTTTTCTATTTTTATAAAACATAGGATAATGCTTTGTTATACAAATTATGTATATTTTTCTTTATTGAACCAGCACAGCGCTGTTTGGACATGGTTTTACAGACATGAAATTTCAAGTGAAGGTTGAGTTCTTTCCATTTTATTTATTTTTTTACACGAACTCCAGTTTCCATTTTATTATAATGGTTGTTGCGGTTGCAAAAGAGAAATTAACAATCATCCTTGAGAGAGGCAATTGCTTGGGAAAGAGTGCGGCTATCTTCGACGGAAAGGAAGTGTAACATATGATGATCAGAAAGACGAGTAGTATGTAAAGAATTCATGCAAAAAAAATTAATAGTATTGTTCCCTTTCAAGGCCCTCTTTTTGTTATTTTTTTTGGAAGACATGCTTTTGTAGATTTCTATTCAAGATTGATAGTTTTGTTTCTCAACTATACAAGCAGGTTTCTATAAGTGGTCAAGACAATTGAGGAAAGAACGAATATGGAAATTATCTTGCTAGCATTTTATATAAAATTGAATAGAATTATCTATTTCCTTTGCTAGCCAAAACATATAAATGTTTGTGGTGGAAAGGTGATTGTGATTAGGTTAAAATTATATTGGGAATTTCATAGATAATGATTATTTTTTATTAGAGTCAAATTGCATTAGGCGTGCCTTTAGGCATGGGTCATAGTTAGAAAGGTGAGGAAGGGTAGGACCCGGTTTGAAGATAAAACCCACTGAACTTTTGAATTGTTGGTTTAATTGTATTCGATTTGTGATTGTTGAATATGAGGTGGAGGTTGGTTAGATGGATGTTTTTCTCCTTTGATTCTTGAATAAGAAATTGTTGATTTTGTTGTATTCAGTTAGTACAAAATGGTAGAAAGTTTAAAGATATTTGGGTGAAGATTTGATATAAATGTATATGAAAAAAATAAGATTTTATTGTGAAAAGTACACTTAATTAGAACACAAGACTCATTGTTGATGATTTTTCTCTCTCAGAACTCATTGTATGTGCTAGATATAATTCGTAGATAGTGGTTAGTTTAATATTTGCACATATAAGCGTTGTTAATATTTTTTAAATTCTTAAAATAATTTTGATAACAATCATTTTATTCATTAATATTTGCAGTGAAGTAGTTGATGATGTTGGTTTGGCGAAGCTACTCGACTCTCTTTTGTTGAGTCAATGTAATCTTAGATTTATTGCAAGTGTTAATTGGTTTTAATCTTCTTCTTTTCTGCCTATTAAATTTGCAAGTTGGACAAAAATGATTGAGTTGTTATATATGATATCAGTCTCTTTTCAACTAACAGTATATGGTATTTTCAATTCATCATGTTTTTTATTTTTTTATTTTTCGAATGTGGTGGTTTGATTTTTGTTAGGAATGCAAACCCCAATTAAATTTAAAAAAGTATTTGCTAATCAAGTGCAAGGTGCATGAATGGGTTTGTGTGTTCGCCCGATCAAAAAAAAAATTTGTTAGACCTACATTTGTCACGAATACTTTTGGTTAATTTTGTACACTTCATGTTTGCACATGGAAAGGATATTCACATTTTGTTGGTAGTTAATATTTTTTTCAAGTTAGGTGTTAAATGGTTTGTTTGTTTATGCCTTTTGAGTTGTATACCAAACCATTTGGGCACAACCTGGTTGTGTTTAAAGGTTGGGTCCTTCTGATTTTTTTTTTTAAATTGATCGTTGACAAAATGCAATAGAAAGGTAGAGCTTAAATTTTGAGTCTAAAATAATATTCTCAAATGAAGTTTCAAGTTTTCACATTAAACTGAGACATTTTTTTCCTCAACTAGAGTTGTGTTAAAAAAAATACCAAAACTTTTGCATTGGAAAGATTGTAGAAGGAATTGTGTTTTAGGAATTTTATTTGTTGATTTTTTTCCGGTTCTGGATGATGATGAAGAGAATGAAGGATTGCATGGGATCAATATTGCAGGGTTATTTAGCCTCATATTGGGCGTATTATTTTGTGCCTATTTGACCTCAAATGTTAGGGTTATTTGGGTTCGAACCATATTTAAATTTTGATTTAGGTTTGCATTGTATAGTCCCATATGTATAATTCTGATTTAAAATTTCATTGTGACTTATGCTTCAAGTCAAGGACTAATCTTTCAAATTGCATGCTTGCATTAGGTAAAACTCTTTCTCTATCCATCACCAACAACAAGAATAAGATTCAATACGACTAAGATATCATTCATTTCTCCGTTTGTGTGTGAGAGAGAGTATGTAACAACCAGAATTTTATATAACAATGATAACAATGTAACAACTGTAATTGTAATAATAATAATAAAAATGATAACAAACAAAAATAAAATCTTAAATTTTAAATGCTGAAAAGGAATCTATGGAGGGATTCAAGGAAAGAATACAAGTTATGTAAGGGAAAAAAAATGGGGTCATTTTATACAAAAGGAACGAAGGAGGACGCCACCATGATCTTTGGTTCCTCTTCCCAAATTTTCAAAATTTACCCCACCCCAAAAAAAAAAAAACATTGAAACATGTCATTTC
>JAUTBS010008773.1:0-14674 GCA_032361285.1 Aequorea victoria
AGTTGAGGGGTGTGATAGGTGTCTAAATGGACACCTTTTAGCCCTTTAAAATATACTAGTTAGTTCATTTATTTATTATACTTATGTACTTTTAGCATTTTTTATAATTTTAGGTACTTGAGAATGAATGAAACCACAACAGAGTAAAAGAGCAACAAGATGCTGGAAGCTACACTTATAAGTTTAATGAGAAGCTTTGAAGACAAGTGATTGTGCAGTCCAAGTGGCTTAAAGTGATTCTTCTAAGCTTGAGGTCTAAGGTTTGAGTCTTGTGAGAGGTATTAATTGACATGTTTTTGAACTTCACAAGCAATACCAGCGCATTAGCTACACTTATAATTTTGATGAGGAACTTTAAAAATAAGTGATTGTGCAGTCCAAGTGGTTTAGAGTGCTTCTTCTAAGCTTGAGATCTAAGGTTCAAGTCTTAGAAGAAGAATTAGTTGATATATTTTTTTTGAAGTGTAGTTGATATGTTTTTCAAGTTTTAGAAGAAGTATTAGTTTGAAGAATTTGCTGAGATTTCCTTTTGTCATCTTATGTCTTTTTTTCCTATATATATATGTATTACTTTGAGAAACAAGAGATGAGAGGAGGGCCATATGGCCAAAAAGAGAAACTGGAGAAATTCGAAGAGAAGAAGTAGTTCAAAAATTCAGAAGCTCTCCACGGTTGTCGTGCTCCAATCCTTGGCAAATTCCTCATCCATGAGTGGCTAGGCTCAAGATAAAGCTCTAAACAAGTAAAATTTAGATTCATGTATTTTTTTTGGAATGTATTATTTGAATCTGTGGTTGTATAATTCATGTTCTTGGATTTAATCCAAGTTTTTAATAAATGAATTTTTCTATAATATGTGTTTATTTTCTGTAATTTCAAATACATTATTATACAACGGCACTATTATATTGTAATTAAGATTTGAGATAGAGTATGCTAAGATGAAGAGTAGTCGTGCTAAGACTTTGTCAAAGATGATTCGTACTTAGTTAAGATATATTCTATACCGGATCTTAATTATAATAATATTCTTGATGATCTCGTTAGTGCTTGTAGCCTAACGAATCAAAAATATATTCAAATAATAATTCTTTAATAAATATATAAATTGGTGCTACGAGTTTAGAGTGGATTCAAAATCCTAAGTCTTCTTACCATTTATCCTCATTTACTTAGTTTAATCTTTATTTTGCTTATTTCTCAAACAAATCAAAAATTATTTTCAGAATTATTGTAATAATTAATCGAAAGAACTTTACCAACTCAGCCTTCATATCCCTGTGGACCGACACCCTACTTACTACTATTTCATTCGAATAGAGGATAAGTTAGGTTCTTTATTCATTTGTAAAAACCTCTTTCGAGAGCGATCAGTAGGGCATCTAACCCAGCTAAAGCTGAGAGTTTGCTGAAAGATGATGTACGCATCCTGGATCAACTGGGAGTAACAGAGGACGAGTGGGTGGAACTCATTACTTTCATGTTTCGAGGGGAGGCGAGCCATTGGTGGGAGGCCACCGAGAGACTTTTGAAATTGCCTCGCCTAGGAGTGGAGCCCCCTACACCACAGGAGTCACTTCGACTCGTTTCTCAAGAGCCTTTGATGAGCAGTACAAGTCAGCATCCTATAAATACGAGAAGCAGCAGGAGTCCATTGAGCTAACTCAGAAGAACATGAGTGTAGCAGAGTATGAGGCGAAGTTTACTGAGTTGTCACGTTATGCACCTCTCCTAGTGCAAGATGAGGAGACGCGGTGCAGAAGATTTCAGAGGGGTCTAGATTTCGCCATTAGGACTAGCTGACAGTCTTGATTGGCAGCTATGTTAGCCTGGTGGACAAGACTAGAATGACTGAGAAAGATCTGAAAGAGGGGACAGGAAGAAGAAAAGACTTTAAGAAGTGGAATTCTGGGAATACATCCTCAGGAAAGACATGGAAGAGTGATTCCCAGAACAATGCAAATCGGCCACCGACTTTCCGAAGCCACAGTCATCAGCCAAACGTGAAGGGTGCAGGGTTCAAGGGGAACTAGCTGAGTGGTGGGGGTTTGGGCTGAACTGAGAAGGGCAATCTCCCTACATGCCATCAGTGCGGAGCCACCGATCACTTCGTCAAGAATTGCCCCAACAGGAATAAGAAAATCATTTGCTACCGTTGCAACCAGCCGGGGCATATATCTACTCAGTGTGGGCAGCGGGACAGGTCGGTCACCTTTTCTATGGGTAGCAGGAAGGCCAGATGAGATAGACCAGCCGCATCAGGGCAGTTTAAGGAAAAGGGTATTGCTGATGGATCAGTTACCCCCGGGCGGGTGTTTGCTATCACCAGGCAGGATGCGCGGGCGACACCAGATGTTATGACAGGTACTGTTATTACTTTCAGTAGGGATGCTTATGTTTTTATTGATTCAGGGTCCACACATTCATTTGTAGCACCTACCTTCACATCACGGGTAGAGGGCATCGTACCGGAATGTCTAGATTTCATAGTCACCATAGTGACACCTCTTGGCGAGGAAATGGCTATTGAGACCATCTTTAGAAAGTGTCCGTTAGTTGTGAGGACGAGAAATGGAAGTGGATGCGATGCCATTATATATGCTAGAGTTTGATTTCATACTCGGAATGGATCGGCTATCCACCTATCATGCATACTTAGACTATTTTGGGAAGAGGATTGTGTTTCAGATCCCTGGCGAAGAGAAATTTATCTTTCTGGGAGATAAAGTAAAGACACCCATTTACCTCGTGTCAACTCTCAAGGCAACTAAAATGTTACAGAAAGGTTGTCAAGGGTTTTTGGCACGCGTGGTGGACACTGAGTCTGTGGGAGAAGAGTTTTTTAGGATACCAGTCATCTATGACTTCCCAGATGTGTTTTCGAATGACTTACCGGGTATGCATGTGGACCGAGAGATCGATTTTACCATTGAGTTGTATCCGGGCACGTCGCCCATATCGATCGCGCCTTATAGGATGTCTCCCACAAAGTTACGGGAACTGAAGGAACAATTACAGGAGTTGATGGATAAGGGTTTCATATGTCCCAGTGTCTCCCCGTGGGGAGCACCCGTGCTCTTTCTGAAGAAGAAGGATGAAACTCTAAGAATGTGCATTGACTATCGGCAGTTGAACAGAGTTACGGTAAAGAACAAATATCCTTTGCCCAGAATAGTTGATCTATTTGATCAGTTGTGAGGAGCTAGCGTGTTCTCAAAGATTGATCTGAGATCGGGTTATCACCAGTTGAAGGTGCGAGAGTCAGATGTACTGAAGACTACCTTCCGAACGCATTATGGGCATTACGAGATTGAGGTGATGCCATTCGGTTTGATGAATGCTCCAGCCACGTTCATGGATCTGATGAACCGAGTGTTTAGAGAATATTTGGATCAGTTTGTGATTGTGTTCATAGACGACATCCTGATATATTCTCGGAGTGTAGAGGAACATGAGGAACACTTGAAGATTGCATTGCAGGTCGTGAGAGAACACAAACTGTATGCCAAATTCAGTAAATGTAAATTTTAGTTAGACAGTGTGGTATTTTTAGGACACATCATTTCAGGTCATGGGATTCAAGTAGATCCAAGAAAGATTGAGGCAGTGGTGGAATGGAAAAGGCCAACCAGCATGATGGAGATACATAGCTTCTTGGGTTTGGTCGGGTACTACCGGAGATTTGTAGAGGGTTTCTCCTTAATAGCAAAACCCTTGACTCTTTTGACTCAAAAAGATGTGAAGTTTGTGTGGTCTGACCAATGTGAAAGAAGTTTCCAAGAGTTAAAGAAGAGATTGACCACCGCACCATTCTTGACAATCCCTTCGGAGAAATGAGGTTTTGTGGTCTATACTAATGCATCGCACCAAGGGTTAGGCTGCGTGCTTATGTAAGAAGAGAAGGTGATTGCCTATGCATGCCAGTAATTGAAAACTCACAAGTGGAACTATCCAATTCATGATTTGAAGTTGGCGACAATTGTGTTTGCTTTAAAGTTGTGGCGGCATTATCTGTATGGGGAAACTATGGAAATTTACACAGATCATCGGAGTTTGAAATATCTCTTTACCCAGAAGGAGTTGAACCTTTGGCAGCGAAGGTGGATGGAGTTGCTTAAGGACTATGATTGCACAATTAATTACCACCCATGAAAGGCTAACGTGGTTGCGGATGCCCTTAGTAGGAAATTGTCGGGGAGAGTGGCGCACTTACAAGGATTATAACTTGGTCTGTTCCAAGAACTGCTACCCACAAGGGTGGAGCTATCAATGAAGACGAAGACAGTTTTACTTGCCCATCTTATGCTCCGACCTTTATTGATAGACAGGATCCAAGAATCTCAAAAAGTGGATCCTCAGCTATTGAAGTTACAGGACGAAGTCATTAGAAAGGTGAACAAGAACTTCGTGGTTTCTAACGATGGGGTACTGATGTACGGGAAATGCTTGTGTGTTCCTAACGATGCTGATTTGAGGAAGGAGATTCTTGAGAAAGCTCATGGTTCTAAGTATACGATGCACCTGGGGAACACAAAAATGTATCGAGATCTGCGTGAGAACTATTGGTTGCGCGGGATGAAGAGAGATGTGGCAGAGTTTGTTTCCAAGTGCTTGGTGTGTCAACAAGTAAAGATTGAGCACTAGAGGTCGGCGGGGTTGTTGTAACCTTTGCCGATACCAGAATGAAAATGGGAACACATTACCATGGATTTTGTGGCAAGCTTGTCGCGATCCCCCAAGGGAAATAAAGCTATATGGGTGATAGTTGATAGACTAATAAAGTCGGCACACTTCTTACCTATCAAGATGACCTTCTCGATAGATAAGTATGCACGGTTGTACATAGATGAGATTGTTCGGTTGCATGGTGTGCCAGTGACAGTGGTGTGAGATAGAGACCCTAGGTTTACGTCAAAGTTTTGCAGGAGCTTACAGGAAGCAATGGGGACCATGTTGAAGTTCTGTATAGCTTTTCATCCCCAAACCGATGGCCAATCAGAGAGAACCATTCAGACTTTGGAGGACATACTCCGAGCTTGTGTTCTAGATCTTCCAGGCAGCTAGGAGGATCACTTATCCTTGATTGAGTTTGCATACAACAACAGTTCCCAATCCTCCATTGGAATGGAACCATATGAAGCTCTGTATGGGAGGAAGTGTCACCGCCCGACTTGTTGGGATGAAGTAGGGGAAAGAAAGTTATTGGGACCCGAGATGGTCCAGATCACCGCAGATAAAGTCAATTTGATTCGGGAAAGGTTGAGATAGGCTCAAGATAGACAGAAGAGTTATGCAAACAACCGACGACGAGATTTAGTGTTTGAGGTAGGAGATCATGTGTTCTTGAGAGTATCTCCGTGGAAAGGCGTTATGCGGTTTGACAGGAAAAGAAAGTTGAGTCCTCGTTACATTGGACCTTTTGAAATCATAAAGAAGATTGGGAGTACAGCTTACCAGTTAGAACTGCCCCCAGATTTATCGAGGCTACACGATATGTTCCATGTGTCAGTATTGAGGAAATATATACCCGACCCTTCACACGTTCTGTCAGTACAACCTGTGGATCTTAGGTTGGATCTCTTTTACAAGGAAGAACCAATGCAAGTGTTGGACCGGAAAGAGCAAGTCTTGAGGAACAAAGTAATCTCTTTGGTGAAAGTCTTGTGGCGCAACCATTCTATAGAGGAGGCCACTTGGGAAAGAGAGGAAGAGATACGGCAAAAGTACCCACACCTCTTTAATCAGGTACGTTTAAATTTTGGAACGAAATTTTTTTAAGGAGGGGAGGTTGTAACATCCCGTAATTTCCAAATGAAATTTTAGGAATATTTAATATTCGTCAAGCTTAAAAAAAAGGTAATTATTAAATAATCAATCTTGGTCCAATTAAGTAAATTGAGTAATAGGGAAATTTAATTGCAAAGATCCCACAATGGGTGGAGTGTTGGATAAACATTCTGCTAAGTGAAGGCTTTTAAAGGAGATAATATCAGGATGTTAGAATTTGGGAGACCTGCCAGCCCCCCTTGTCCCACCCACGTTTGTCCCTCCACCAGTACTTCGGTCAGTAAGAGATTCCCCCAAAAATGGAATCTATATTTCCCTATCTCTAGAACAGCCAAAACCCATCTTTTTCTCCCAAAAGAAATCTGAGAGTTCTTTCCTCTATTGTGTGGAGAACAGTGAGGATGAGTGATTGAAGTTCATTCCTAGAGCTTTGGGGACCCTAGAGCAAGAGTGGTGAGGTGTTGCTACACCATCCACAGAGGAATCGAAGGAGAAAAGAGACGAGGAGAGGCGTGACTGCCATCGGAGTGTTCTTGAGGTTGTTGAGATAATAATCATATTTTTAATCTCTCCTCTGGGTCACACCATATAATAAATGAAGTATGGAACCTAGATTCATTGGTACTCAGTCTTTTCCTAGCCCTAGGTCATGCCTTGGTAGTTGTCTACCCACGGTTGAGTATTTTCTTCCTTTAATGGAAAAATCTGGTTTTCTTCTTCAAAATCCAGAAGGAAAGACCGTTATGAGGGATTTTGGAGTGTTGGATGTGGAGCGGGAAAGTTTATAGTTGTTGTTGTGCTTTGATTGAAGTGGAAAAACCCTATTCCTAACCCAAACAGTCCCTTAACTTCACGGAGAACACAAAAATACAGCATGCCTATTTTCCCGGAGTTTGAGTTGACCCTTTTGGGGAGTGAGTCGACACAATGGTGGTTGAGCCTCAGGAGTTTCATCAGTCGATGGGTCGAGTCGACCCAAGCGTTGGGAGTGTCGACTCAAACCTTTCTGCTCTCTACATCTCCCTCTGTCAAGGATTTGTGTCGACCCAAAGTGGTGGGTGTCGACACAAATGATGTTCGACCTCTGCTGTTTTGTAGGCGACGGTTTGTGTCGACCCACGAAGCCTGTGAGTCGACACAAATGATGTTAGCTCTTGGTAGTTTAACAGACGAAGGAATGTGTCAACCCAAACCCCTCTAGGTGTCGACCCAGGCCTCACCCCAGGATGTGTTGAGTCAACCCAACTGTGAAGTGAGTTAACCCAGAGACCCTTGTGTCAACCCAAACCAGCTCTGAGTCGACTCGAAGCAGTGAAGAAAATAATAACTTCCAGTAGGGTTTCCGGGCCCTTGTGGCCACTTTTGGCCTTAGGTTTTTTCATGAAAAATATACCTAATGATCATACCTACCCTCTGAAATTATACCAAGAATTATTAAAGAGGTTTAATCCATTTTATTGAAATCACCAAGCATGTTAGGGTGGGGAAACCTCTAGGTTTGAGGATAGAACATGTTCCAATGAGAACCAAGGACCTTGAATAGCCATAGGGTCATGACATAAAGTGTAGGGAACACCTAAAGTTATTTTTCTTATATACGGGTTATTATGTAACCTAGGTCCCAGAGGTTTAACCGCGGACGTAGAGGAATTGCCTAGTAATCAAGGAGGTCATCCGTGAAGCATTCAAAAAAAGGTGAGAGTGGCTAGTTCATGTAAAATAAAATGTAGAGAACATAGTTTTCCATAAATGTTTTGAATAACACGTTTTGTGATGATCTCATGGGTATTTTTCCTAAAAGCATGTCTCGGTGTTTAAATGAAGATTACTTCTCTTTTATTAAATGTGAGCATATTTCTATATGAATGATGAGATCAAAATGGTATCTTGAGTTGCATGTGTTGTTTGTATATGCCAAGTTATAGTGGGTAACCATCTCAAAGGACCCCGTGTATGGGTGCCTGATAGCCATTAAAAAGGCTTTACCCCGTGTGTGGGTGCATTTGATGATGGCCTTAAAGGCTCACTCTTGTGTGGATGTTGTATAGCCTTAAAGGCATTGCTTCTTAGAGGGCAGAATTCCAGTGGAGACAGTCGCACTGACCACTAGTGTTTTATAAGTGGGCCTCTTACACGCCACTGAAAAATAAAAGTGTTGTAATGAGGAAACGGTACCGTCAGAACTCCCGATCGTGAGGCTAAATGACTACTTGGGCATTATACGCATGTGTTGGGTGTGGTGTTATACATATGTATACTTGTGGGGTATAACATGTGGATGTTGATGTTAACATGTGGATGTTGATGTTAAAATGCTTTGATAAATGTAATTCAAAGTATGATGCTTGAAAAACATGGAAACTCTTTTCACATGTGTGGGTGATATTGCTTTTATACACAATACTTTATAACATATAACATTTTATATCTTATTTAATTTTATACTAAGCCAGTCTCCTGTAACCTTGTGGTTGCAGATTGCAGGTTGGGGTAGATTTGGATCCACTAGTGCCGAGTAAAGGAAGACTCCTATGTAATACTTTAGTTTATTTGTAATCAGTAAACATGATATTGTCTATCTTTACTTTTGTTTGGGATTGTGTATCCCATGGTTAGCATACTTTTGGTATTTTGGGATGGAGTATCCCTTAGTGAGATATATGCATGACATATGAGAATGGTTGATGTTTTTTTATTTTGGGGCAATGCAGAGTGCATCCCTTATGATATTATGCTCTTTTCTGTTTAGGTAAGTTGTACCACCCCTTCCAAGTGGAATTAATTATCCTTTTGTGAGAGGGGTGTTACATTCTCAGTCTCATAAATCTCTTTACTCACCTTCTCTCAAACACTCTCTACAATCGATGAAATGAGCTCAGAGATTTTGGGAAAGAAGCTGGGTCTCAGGTCTCGGAGGGAGAGAGAGAGAGAGATGAACTTTAGCTCATCCCATCACCTGACCTTGTGATGATGAAAGGCAGGGATGATGAGACATAAAGGAGAGAAAATCAGTTAACCCAAACTAATTTGATGGGTTGCATAATAAAACCACTAGATTTATTTTTTGTGTATAAATTGTTCCACTCCTCACATTTTGAGAAATTAATAATTAATTCTCCTAATACTCCAATTTAAGTAATTGGGCCAAGATTAATTATTAATTACATTTTAAGCTTGATTAACATTAATTATACCTAAAATTTCATTTATAAATTACGGGATGTTACATTCTCCCATCCTTAAAGAAATTTTGTCCCGAAATTTAAACGTACCTGATCAAAGAGATGTGAATTCTTCTACGGCATCTCTTTCTCTCTTTCCCAAGTGGCTTCCTCCACAGAATGGCTGCGCCACAAAACTTTTACCAACGGGATGACTTTATTCCTTAATACTTTCTCCTTCCGGTCTAGCATTTGCACAGGCTCTTCCTCATAAGAGAGATCTAACCTAAGATCAACCGGTTGCACTAATAAGATATGTGAAGGGTCGGACATATATTTCCTCAACACGGATACATGGAACACATCATGTAGCTTTGATAAGTCTGGGGGCAACGCTAACTGGTAAGTCGTACACCCAATCCTTTTCATGATCTCAAAAGGTCCAATGTAACGAGGACTCAACTTTTCTTTCTTACCGAACCGCATGACACCCTTTCATGGGGATACCTTCAAGAACACATGGTCCCATATCTCAAACTCCAAATCTCATTGTCGGTTGTTTGCATAACTTTTTTGTCTATATTGAGCTTATTTCAAAGTTTCCCAAATCAACTTAACTTTGTCCACGGTGATCTGAACTATCTCAGGTCCCAACAACTTCCTTTTGCCTACTTCATCCCAACAGATCGAGCTTCGACATTTTCTTCCATACAAGGCCTCATATGGTGCCATTCCTAGGGATGATTCAAAACTATTGTTGTATGCAAATTCAATCAAGGACAAATGATCCTCCCAACTATCTGGAAGATCCAAAACACATGCTCGGAGCATATCCTTCAAGGTATAGTCTATTATGACTGTCCATTGATTTGAGGGTGAAATGTCGTACCAAACTTCAAAGCACTTCCCATCGCTTCTTGTAGGCTCACCCAAAATTTTGATGTGAATCTAGGGTCTATGTCTGACACTACTGTCACCGGCACACCGTGTAACCAAATAATCTCATCTATGTACAACAGTGCATATCTATCCATCGAGAAAGTGATCTTGATAGGTAAGAAATGTGCAAATTTTGTCAATTTATCGACTATCACCCAAATAGCTTCATTTCCTTTAGGGGATCGCGGTAACCCTATTACAAAGTCCATGGTAATATGTTTCCACTTCCATTCTAGTATTGACAGAGGTTGTAACAACCCCACCAGTCTTTGGTGTTCAATCTTCACCCGTTGACACACCAAGCATTTAGAAATAAAAACTGCCACGTCTTTTTTCATCCCGTGCCACCAGTAGTTTTCACGTAGATCCCGATACATCTTTGTGTTCTCCGGATGCATCGTATACATAGAGCCATGAGCTTTCTCAAGAATCTCCTTTCTCAGATCGGCATCATTAGGGACGCACAAACGTTCCCCGTACATCAGCACCCCATCTTCAGAAATCACAAAGTCCTTGTTCACCTTTCTAATGACTTCATCCTACAACTTCAACAACTGAGGATCCACCTTTTGAGCTTCTTGAATCCTATCTATTAATAAAGGTTGGAGCGTAGAATAAGCAAGTAGGATTGTTCCTCTTTTTACTGATAGCTCCATCCTTGATGATAGCAGTTCTCAGAACAGATCGAGTTGTAATCCTTGTAAGTGTGCCACCGTCCTCGATGACTTCCTGCTAAGGGCATCGGCAACCACGTTGGCTTTCCCCGAATGGTAGTTAACTGTATAATCATAATCTTTGAGGAACTCCACCCACCTTCGTTGCCGCAGGTTCAACCCTTTTTGAGTGAACAGGTACTTCAAGCTTTGGTGATCAGTATAAATTTCTATAGTTTTCCCGTACAAATAATGTCGCCATAATTTCAAAGCAAACACAATAGTTACCAGCTCTAGGTCATGGGTCAGTAGTTTTGCTCGTGAGTTTTCAACTATCTTAAGGCATAGGCAATCACCTTCCCCTCTTGCATAAGCACGCAACCTCACCCTTGATGTGATGCATCGGTATAAACTACAAAACCTCCTTTCTCCGAAGGGATTGTCAAGACTAGTGCGGTTGTCAACTGCTTCTTCAACTCTTGAAAACTTTCCTCACATTGGTCAGACCACACAAACTTCACATCCTTCTGAGTCAACCGAGTTAAAGGTTTTGCTATCAAGGAGAAATCCTTCACAAACCTTTGATAGTACTAGGCCAAACCCGAGAAGCTACGTATTTCTATCACATTGGTTGGCCTTTCCCATTCTACCACTGCTTCAATCTTCTTTGGATCCACATAAATTCCATCACCAGAAATGATGAGTCCTAAAAACACCACACTGTCTAGACAAAACTCACATTTACTAAACTTGGTATACAGCTTGTGTTCTCTCAGGAGTTGCAATGCAATCTTCAAGTGTTCCTCATGCTCCTCCGCGCTCCGAAAATATATCAGGATGTCGTCTATGAATACAATCACAAACTGATCCAAGAATTCTCTGAACACTCGATTCATCAGGTCCATAAATGCAGTTGGTGCATTTGTCAATCCAAATGGCATTACTTCAAACTCGTAATGCCCATATCGGGTTCAGAAAGCAGTATTGAGCACATAAGACTCTCGTACTTTCAACTGGTGGTAACTCGATCTCAGATCAATCTTTGAGAACACACTAGCACCTCACAACTGATCAAACAAATCATCTATCCTGGGTAAATGATATTTGTTCTTAATCGTGACTCTATTCAATTGCCGATAGTCAATACACATTCTCAATGTTCCGTCCTTCTTTTTTACAAACAACATGGGTGCTCCCCACGGTGAGACACTAGGTCGGATAAACCCTTATACATCAACTCTTGTAATTGCTCCTTCAATTCCCGCAATTCTGTGGAAGACATTCTATAGGGTGCAATCGATATGGGTGATGTGCCTGGATACAACTCGATCGTGAAATCAATCTCTTGATCTACAGGCAGACCTGGTAAGTTATCCGAAAACACATCTGGAATGTCCTGGATAACTAGAATCCTTGAAAATTCTCCTTCTTCAGATTCGATGTTTACGAGACGTACTAAAAATCCTTGGCAACCCTTTCTTAACATCTTAGTTGCCTTAAGCGTTGACACAAGACAAACAAGTGTTTTAGCTTTATCGCCTTGGAAAACAAATTCCTCTTCACCAGGAATCTGAAATATAATCCTCTTTCCAAAACAATCTATGGACGCATGATAGGGGATAGCCAATCCATTTCGAGTATAAGATCAAACTCTGACATACTTAATGGCATCACATCCACTTCCATCTCATATTCTCCCATTCTTAACGGAAACTTCCGATACATGGTCATAATGGTCACTTCCTCACCAAGAGGTGTTGCTATGGTGATTGTGAAATCTAGGCATTCAGGTGCTATGCCCTCAACTCGTGATATGAAAATAGGTGCTACAAATGAATGTGTCGATCTTGGATCAATAAAAATGTAGGCATTCCTATTAAAAGCAGTAATAATACCTATCACCACTTCCGGTGTTGCCTTTGCATCCTGTCTTGTGATAGCAAAAACCCATCCAGGGATAACTGATCCTTCCACAACACCCTTCCCCTTATCCTGCATTGATGCCGCCGGTCCAATTCCCACAGTCCTCCTGCTACCCATGGAAGAGGTAGTCGGTCTTTTCTATTACTACTCTCACTGAGATGCTATGTGTCCCAGTTGGTTGCAGCGGTAACAAATAATCTCCCTTCTCTTGTTGGGGCAATTCTTGATGAAGTGGTCAGTGACTCCACATTGATGACATATTGGGGGACCTCCCTTCTCAATCTTGCTAAAGTTCTCACTATTCGCTTGACTTCCCTTGAATCTGGTATTCTTTGCGGTGGACTGATAGTTTGACTCTAAAAAGTTGGGGGTCTGCTTATGGTATTCTTGGACCCACTCTTCCACGTCTTTTCTGACGATGCACTTCCAAACTTTCACTTCTTGTATTCCTCCCATCTTCCTGTTCCCTCCTTCAAGTCTTTCTCAACCATTCTCGCTTTATTCATTAAGCTAACATAACTACCAATTTCCAGGACTGTCAGTCTAGTCCTTATCGTAAACTCCAACCCTCTTTGAAACCTTCTACACCGTGTCTCCTCATCTTGAACTAGGAGAGGTATATAATGCGACAGTTCTGTGAACTTCTTCTCATATTCAGCCACACTCAAATTCTTTTGAGTTAGCTCAATAAACTCTTGCTCTTTCTCATACTTATAGGACACTGGCTTATACTATTTGATAAGGATAAAGCTAATCGGTCGGTCTCCACTGATCGAGTAGGAGAGCGACCGAGCATCGAGGAATCTGAAAACGACTACTGGAAAAGAATCATCCACCCAAAAGATGAGGTTCCATCACACGCAGGAGAAGTGCCAAGTACAGGTGCCCTACTCGGTCGGACACCTCATCTCTATAAAGTCGACCTACCGAGGAGATAACCCTCCGAGTGCCAAAAAGGTAATACCGAGAAACTAGCCAAGGGGTCAATGCGAATCCTGAGATTCAAGCTCGATAAGCGGATCTTCGGGGATTCTTTCCCATCTACACCAATAATCAAGGATTACTGGACAACTATATATAAGCAACATTCCTAACCTAAAGAGCTACGCACTTAATTAGCCAGTAATTCCTACATTCGTATTCTTCGATTGCCAATCCTCTGACTTAGGCATCGGAGCCTCCTAGGCCGGTAGCCCACCGGTGTCTAGGATCTTATTCTTTTTAGGTTTATCCGTGGAGCGTTGGGCAAAGGACCAGGTATCCTCAAACGAAGGAAGACCGTGGTGTTCATCAACTGTTCAGAATTAGGTACTAACATTTTAGCACCATCTGTGGGAATCATTTATTCATAGTTCCATCTCCGGTACCCTTTGTCCTGGATGGTCAACACACGATCCATGGCTTCCGAAGGCAACCGCCATGAAGATAACCCCTAGGGGGACCAACCTCCCAATGTTGGATGGCAACTGGAAGATTTGACGCAACTCATCCAAGGCCTGGTTCACCAAAACTAGGCTATTAACCAAAGGCTCAATGAATAGGCTCGACTCCTGCTCATTCAACCTCTACCACCGCCCACTCCTCATCCTGAGGGCAGGCGAACGGAGACTGAGCAACCCAACAACTTGGGCAAAGGACAGGGAGAGCGACTGAATGATAATGAAGGCGTGGCTGAGAGCAAAACTCAGCCTCAAAACTATAACCCAGCTCAAGTCAGGAACAACCGACCAGAGCAGACTGAAGCTTCCACTGCTATGGAGGTCGAACTCAAAGAGGTAAAAAATCAACTCAACAATATGATGGCAGCCATGAAAGGGAAGACCACGGTTGTTGTGGATGACCTCGTCCACAAAATGGACTTACCATTCTCCTCTGCTATTATGGCCAAGCCGCTACCATCCAAGTTCAGAATGCCCCAGATCGAAGCCTTCGACGGATTGAAAGACCCCCTGGACCACCTGGAGACTTACAAGGCCTACATGCACCTGCATGAAGTCCCAGACGAGATCACGTGCCGAGCCTTCCCAACAACGCTAAAAGGCTCCGCCCGAGTGTGGTTCAGCAAGCTCAAGGGTGGAACTATTTCTTCGTTCACCCAGCTAAGTAAGTTATTCGTGGGACACTTCATTGGGGGCTAGCGATATCTTCAGCCGGCCACATTCCTTCTCAACGTCAAACAGGGGAAGACGGAGACTCTGCGGAAGTACGTAA
>JAUTBS010008884.1:0-22714 GCA_032361285.1 Aequorea victoria
CACAACTCAGGAAGCATGAGTGCAGTTGTAGTTGTACAGGGGAGTGCACCAGGTTTGGGAGACTGGTTCAGTGGTGGAGCTATTGTATTTACTTACTAGCTTTGCCATTAGAATGGAGGTTGAGGATTTTCTAGTCTGGAATGGTGTAGCTAATGCCAATTTCTCACTGTTGTCTTTTTATTGAAGTTTGGCAGTTCGTGGGGATCGGACATTCGGATATTCGGACTTTTCCCTTGAAAGGGATTTAGTGGACTCTGGCTTCCCCGAGAGTGGCTTTCTTTGCTTGAACAACCGCAAAGGAGGCAATTCTCATGATCAATAACTTGAGGAAGCGAGAGAAGATTTGTTGGATTGGTGTTCTATGTGCAAGAATGCGGGGAACTCGGTCAATCACCTTTTGTTACATTGTTCAGTGGCTTTTCAGGTTTGGGATATAATTCTTGTTTTTTGTGTCTCCTGGTGATACCTTGCTCAGTGAGGGACCTCTACTTCTACTTCGAACTAAAGGCGAACAACCGACATTGCAAGCAAATAGAGAGCCCCTCCCGTTTGGTGACTTTTTTGGCTGTTAGCATAGAGGGTGTCCGAAATATGGTCTGAGCAATGCTTGGGATATCGTACCCTTTTGTTGTTTTTGGTGTATTTGGAGGTAAAGGAATTGAAGATCTTTTGAGGTGGAAGAGTTCTCTATTCCTATGTTGAAAGGAATGGTGCTTTCTTCCCTATTTTGTGGCGTAAACAAGATTTTCTTTTTGTTTGGATTCTTTGGTGTTGTTTCAGGGAAACTGTACATTCTTGTAGATTTATAGAGTTGGGAATAGTTTTTGTTTGTGTATACTCCATGACTTCATGTATACATGGGTGTGCCCCTTTTGGCGCTATTAATGATAATATCTACTTATTAAAAAATAATTCTTTTATAATAGCAAGCTAAATTGATAGCAACAAGTCGCATAATAATAGAGAGCAGAAAAAGATATGATCGTAGAAACTTGATAAAAAATTACTTGCACCTACAGATGTAAATGTACCTTTGTAATGCACACCCTTAAAACCTGGAGGTCAAAGAATAACAAAACCACAATATTTTTAGTTATATGGAAGTGTAGTTTATTTAAAAGGAGTGAAGTGTGATAAAGACAATGCTTCTGTTTCTTTGAAACTGTGTCAGGTCTTAGGCTGAATCTTTCGAAGTCAAAGATTATTACGGTTGGTGATGTTCCAGATGCAGAGAGCCTGACACGTATTTTGGGTTGTGTTGTTGGTGCTCTTCTTGCCACCTATTTGGGATTGCCTTTGGGAGCAACGTTCAAGGCCGTGTTAGTTTGGGAGAGGGTGATTGAGAGATTTCAGAGAAGGCTCGCAAAGTGGAAGCGTCAATATCTATCTAAGGGGGAAAGGCTTACTTTGCTGAGGAGTAATCTCTCTAGTCTCCCAATGTACTTCATGTCTGTTCATACTATCCTAGGGTCGGTAGCAAGAAGGATCGAGAAATTGTAGAGGGACTTTCTGTGGGGTGGTATGGGGATGGCTTCAAGTACCACTTGGTGGGCTAGAGTATGGTTTGCTCCCAGGTAAAAGATGGGGTCTTGGAATTAGGAGGTTGGTTTCTTTTAATAAAGCCCTTATGGGGAAGTGGTTGTGGAGATATGCTGTTGTGGGGAATGGTTGTTAGAAAAGGATTATTTAGTGCAAATACGGGTCCATGAGGGGTGATTGAGCCACCCAACAAAGATTGGGATGAATTCTCTAAGCATATCTTCTTTGAGGTAGGGAGCGGGGACCGAGTTTGTTTTTGGTGTGGGGAAGTGGCTCTCGCCATGGTGTTTCTGGATATCTTTGCCTTGGCTAGTGTCAGGGATGCTTTTGTTGTAGATTATGCCAAGATGGACCATGACCAATGCTTCTGGGACATAATGTTGAGGAGGGATGCTCAGGACTCGGAGCTGGAGCTGGAGCAGTCGCTTTCTCTTTTTGGTCTCTTGTACGACCACATACGTGGGAATGGAGGGATGGATCTTCTTAAGTGGATAAAGGACCGCAGAGGAAGGTTTATTGTCAGATCTTTTTATGGGTGTCTTGTGGGCAGCTGGGGCGCGACTTTCCCTTGGAGTATTTGAAAGGGGGTGCCCCTCAAAGGTGGTTTTTTTTTGGTTGATCTTCCGTGCACGAAAAGATAAGATTAATCTTATCTGGAGGGGACATGTATTGGTAAATTGGTATTGTCTGTGTAAGAAGGAGGGTGAGTATGTTGCTCGTCTCCTTATTCACTGCGACTTTGCGAGGGAGTTGTGAAGTTTCATTTGCTCCTTTTTCGGGTTAATTGGGTGTTTGAGAAGGAGGTTGCTGGTTTTTTGT
This sequence comes from Aequorea victoria, assembly GCA_032361285.1. NCBI lineage: Eukaryota > Metazoa > Cnidaria > Hydrozoa > Leptothecata > Aequoreidae > Aequorea > Aequorea victoria. The sequence goes on from JAUTBS010008884.1 coordinate 2,359, forward strand.
CAGGGCGGAGAGGGGGAAGGGTGTCAAGGGGTAGGAGGAGGGTTTGGCGGTTGGCTCCCCTTTGTTTGATGTGGTTGTTTTTTATGGAACGGAATAAAAGATCTTTTGATGGGGTCGAATCCCCGTTATATAGGTTGAAGGGTGTTCTCCTCAGTAATTTGTATAGTTGGTTATTTGCAGGAGGAATACAATTATTGTTTGATACTCAAGATTTTATAGTCTCTCTCTTTGGGATGACATTTTTTTGTAGGTATGCTTTTTGCGCCTCCTTTATGGAGTTTGTGTATACGGGTCGCATTCTGTTCATGCTTTTTTGTTCTAATATCCGCTCTTACTTATAAAAATAAAATAAAAGTTTGAAAAGAACTTGAATTTATCATAACATTGAGGAGATAAACATTTCGATCAAACCTTACCTTGCAATCCATGTAGCACTTTGGTAAAACCATTGAAATGGTTTCATCAGTCATGAATGTGCACATCTTGTACTACTGACCTTTTGGACCTATGTTCTAGAGTGATTGGAACTTGTACTTGGTTGTTTTCAGAGCAAGAAGAAGAAACTTAACATATTATTGGGTTAAATTCTAGGAGAAGACAAGTAGACAAGAACCCTGCCTTCCAAAGTGGAGGCCATGGGTTTGGAGCTCTCATCCAGGGGCTAGCACAATACCAAATAAAATTTTGACGTTCTTATTCTATGTGGATGGGGATTGGCATGCATCCTGTAGTCCAAAAGGGGGAAGAAAGAGAGAAGAGAAAGGATCAGATTAATATGTTTAGACAACAACGAACTCTGTTTATACTTATCCGGTTATCCCAGTGAACCTGCTACCTTGTTTTTCAGTCGAACTGCTACAATGGGGGTCATCTAATCTTTAGTTTTTTTACCTCTGTCCCTTGTAAAATTCAAAGCATACTTTCATTCTTGTTACAAATTTAGAAAAAGCTTCATCTGACATTGTTCAGTTAATTGTAGCTTCGTAAGTAACATATTATTGTGCAAAGATGTTTTACTCCATGAAATCCAGGATTTTTATTTACGATATTTTCGTTTTGCACCTTCTTTGAGATTAAACTTGACCAAAATAATTCTCCTGGTATTGGAAGCATTTGTATGCACACACATAAAACACCATAAAGTGTATTGTTTGTTCTCTTGTTGTTAGTTTGCCATAGGGCAGATGTTCTCCATACCACAAAATGCATTAGAGTCCCTGAAAATATTTCCAATGTCAGCACTAAAGAAAATTCTTTTGTCACGAACTACGTACTATTTTCTTTTAGATCTTTCTGAAAGGTATCTCTTGAACTTGTGTTGGCTAGGTGCTTTGTGCTTTCTCCTTAGTTCATTGGTTACCATTTTTTTTGTTTTGATTTGAAGACCATTGGATTTCTCTAAAGTTGGAAAGATTGCAACTCAGCAAAGCCTTTTCCTAACTATTTGTGGTCAACTACATGAATATGATACCTATTTCGCTTGATTAAGAGCAATATTCTTAGTTAAGTTGCAAGCTTACATGTGCTTCGTTATTATCCCAACACGTGTTAATTTTGGCCTCCCTTATCCCCTAGGATTAATAATTGTTGGTATATTGTCAACAAGAAGAGTCCCATGTCAGAAGAAATGTCAATGGAAAGGGTCTTAATACACATTGGATCGGGCCTCCTATAGATTCATCCACTAAGGCAATTTCATCTACAAGCAACATACACCACATGATATCATCCTAAATGCATCTTGTCAATTCATCTATAGCTAAGGCAAATAGGTTAGAACTCGAGCATGACTCTTGCTGTAATCCTATAGTGATTGAAAATTCATTTTTTTTCTCTCTCCTGTTTCTGCATGTGATCTAATTGTAGTCACAATCTCATGTCTTTTCTTTCTAAATTTATGAAAACCATATAAATATCTCTCCTCTCTATACTTTTCTGTTAGTCTCCTTAGTAAGTATTTTGTTTCCATAGTCGATTTTCCAAGAATAAATCCAAAATGATTCTCTGATAATGTTGTTGCAACTCTTAAGCAATGTTCACTTCCTCTGTCCCACAATTTCATTGTATGACCCGTCAACTTAATACCTCTAGGCCTTGTTTGATAACTGTACCATGTTGGATGGGATTAGCAATGAGCTTGGACTAATATATAGATTGATAATGAGTTGGGATTAGCAATGACGCTTGATTAGTTACCTCATGTTTGATTTGCAATGGATTAGTGGATGGACTATTTGACGACATGTTTGATTTGCACTTTCTTAGAATGGGATTATCTTTCCATTTCCAATTTTATATATTACAACCCAAGTATAATATTTGCATCAACCTGGAAGTGGACTTCATCCATCTTCGGAGAACCAGTGCATGGTTCTGCCCTGGCCACCTTGTCTTCAGGTGTACAGCACCCCATCTCCTTCTTCATCACTAACAACCACTAGGAATGTCCTCCCAAGCCTGTCTTCCAATTTCATGGTGTATGCAACTGCTGAGAATCTGGGCCTTCCAATTGGTTTACCCACCCTTCCCAATTTGCTTCCGTGTTGAAAATCAAAATTAACCGATGCAAATGTCATTTCTATTTTTGTTCATTCAAATACAGAATTTGTACAAAATCAATTACAATCAACTTCCTTCTATTCCAGATTCTTCCCTCCCAAATTTTCACTCAAATTAAATGAAGAAAAATGCAAAAGGTGGAAAAAGGAATGGAAAAAATTACATCAAATCAAGCAAAAAAATTATGCATACAAGCAATGAGAGATGATGAGTGGCAGCTTTGCTATGAAAATGGTGAACAGGTAGTAGATCAGTGAAGGACGAATTTCCTCCCTTCCACCCCACTGCGAAAGATTTGTTTCAAGAAGGCAGATAATATCACATTTGGATCTCTTTAATAAAAGCACGATCTGAGCAGAAGATGGTTACATATAGAAGGAGCTTATCTCGAACAATCAGAGTCGAACCCTTCTAATGGTCGTCGCTAGGGTTCGTGATGTTTCTAGAGATGCGGGAAATGAGAAATGGTTAACCTAGTGGGGTTTTCAAGGACTGCATTCCATATGGTCATTGTATCTGCAATCCAGTTGGACTGGATTGCCAATACCTACCCTTTGATGGGCTTGGTAATCCACCCATCTAGTGAGATTAAATGTCTAACCGGATTAATAGTCCAGCTTCAAATTTTTAAAACAAACATGGTATTACTAGCTTCAAATTTTTAAAACAATCAAACATCTTTGTTGATTCAATATTGCTTTGCAATGAAGATATCTAGTATTTTTAGTCTGTGTGTGATGTTAAACTCTAGATAACCCTGCAATCTTTACACGTTAAACACTTGTTTTTCTAATAAGAAAGATAAGAAAGTAATTTATTTGACTCTTATTTAACACACACTAAGAGTTATTAAGTGTCCTCTCTTTTTAAAATAATTGTTGGTTACTATAAGATTGAATGCTACTGCGAATCTAAATTCCCTCTCTAGTCCCATTTTGATTCTCGATCACCAAATCCATATTCACTATGCACCATCTTGTACCTTTACTTTTCCTACACGACCATTAAAATCTCCTCCCAAAATTATCTTATATCCTTGAGATATCTCTTGCATTAATTCATCCATTTGATCTGGAATTGCCCTTTAATATCTTCATCCAAGCTTACTTGGGGTTCTAATCACATTAATAATGTTTTCTCCAACTACAAGTTTAATTAACATTATTCTATCTCATTTTTTTATAATTGTTACTACATTATCTTTAAGGTGTTTAGCAACTATTATTCCTACTTATTTATGTGTTTATCATTTTCGGTATTGTAAATTTTATAACCAGTAATTTCTATTTCCTTAGCATTCTCACCTACCAACTTAGTTTCTTGTACGCATGCTATAACAATTTTCCTTCTAATCGTTGTATCTACTAATTCCATTGTAAGCATAATTTCTATTTTCCTTTGATGGAAAATAATTGAATATGCCTGTAAATTGTACTGACAATATGTATTCATATATGCATATATTTGGAAGTGGGGGATGGGGAATTAGGCATTAATTTGGAGAATTTTACCATGATGGATCAAGTATCAATACAAGATAACATTTTTTTTAACCGTCAGAGGTGCTGGAAATAGGTTATATTAAATTCTGGTCGGGAATACTGTATCTGGTCAGGTTATATTAAATTCCTCACTTCCAGATTTTTGACATTTTTTTTAGCTGTGTTGCAAGAATCAGTAGGCCTCAGTTTGGCTTTATACTAGTATAATAGAATCTGGAAATTCACATTTAATGGGTTTTGGCATTGGTTTTAGTTGAAATACAAAGATTTAGTTTTTAAAATTTGAGAGAAAGAGAAAAATAGTTTTAGGGTTACTAAGTTAATTAGTCCATGTCACCTCACATCTATTTATATTAAATCAACCATCACATAATTATAATAATACCCTTAAGACAAAGAAATGAAGTAAAACTAATCGCTAACACACCCCCTCAAGTTGGAGCATAGATGTCAAAAATGCCAACTTGAAAGACAAGTGACGGAAAGGACGAGTCAACGACTTAGTAAAGAAGTCGTCGAGCTAATCGTCAGAGTGAATAAACGGAGTGATAATACGTTTATGCATCAACAAATCTCGAATGAAGTGACGATCAACATCTTTATGCTTAGTCCGCTCACGAAAGACAGGATTATTAGCAATAAAAATAGCGGCTTGATTATCACAAAATATTGGCATAGGAGTAGAAGTGGGTATGCTGAAGTCGTGAAGTAGAATCCGAACCCACATCATTTCAGATGTTGTGTAGACCATAGCACGATACTCAACTTCAGCACTCGATTGAGCAACCACAGATTGCTTTTTACTGCTCAAAGTGACCAGATTCCTTCCAACAAAAGTGCAATAACCAGATGTAGACCGCCGATCGGAACGGCAGAAGAAATTCGGGATGGAATATCTTGATTTCATTCATACTGTAATAACATATTTATATACACTGAGAAACCTAACTAAGGAAATAAATGACTAAGAAAATCAAATCACACTCATCTATACAAGGAAATCAAATCATAATCTCCAACAGATATTATGGATGACAATGTGAATGCTTCAAGGGATTTTAATGACTTCGGTGATGCTATTGATGATGCCAATGAACCGGGTTATTCGGCAACACGACGGGTATTGGCTGAATATTCCCTGATGGAAATCATGGGCCTAATCAAAACAGGACAACTCTTGCCTGCCTCAGTGTTCAACTTCCTGATCATCGCCTACTATCAAGACGGGACACCCGTACATCTAGAAATATTTGATTCTTGCACCATCACCAAGATAATCAGGCTAATGACCATGGGTTATGATGATGTTGATGATTATGATGATGGAGGCAATGATGATGATGATGATGTTGATGGAGAAAAATATGATGTTGATGATTATGATGATGGAGGCAATAGCACTAACAATGTTGATTGGGGTCCTGATCTTTTTAGGGATGATGATGACTTATTTTAGTATTTTTTTTGTTCTCTTCATTTTGTTTTGTTATGTAAAGATGGGAATGTTAATTGTTTACTTGATTAACTGAATGACTTGATGTAAGTGAACAAGGTAAGTAAATGAAAATGCGGGGATTCAAACCTCGATCTTCCCACACGAAACTTTATATTTCACTAATTACAAAGTAGTATGAGAGCTCTACCATTTGAGCTACATCCTCAAGTTCATTTGGATCAATTATGAAGGTTTATACGCTGCATTTTGTTTTTCATGATGGTTTTAATTCATTTTTGTATAATTAAAGCTTATTCTTCGTGAATCTTCTAAAATTAATTGACTTTTTAATGCTTTGAGTAGGATTTTACTATCCTACGATCTGATCTGGTAGAATCCAAAACAATTCTGTGTAGGATCCCGATTCTCACAACCTTGCCTAGCTCTAGATTTTTAGTGGATCAACTTCTACCTAGAATAAATATCTTCAATCAAAATGTTACAGGAGAGAGTACATTAGTATCATAATGAAAAAAAAACATTTTAGATTAAATTTAGATGGATCAAGGTTTTATACCAAGCAAGCAAGGATTTCAAAACCAACTAACTTTTCCAAAACTAATCATGCGATAACATATTTATCAAATTTCTCAATAGAGAATAGATCAAGCATTTTCCAACCAATTTTCCCCAAGCGTGGGAACAATCTCATTTGTGTATAAAGCATTTTTCTCAAATAACATCTTTTCCATCAAGTATGTGAAGTAATAATTTATAAGTTTACCAAATGTGTTAAGAGCGTTTTACCTCACGACTCAGGAATTAAGACGTTCCGTTACCTCACTCACATGGTCACATATATTGGCAGTGAGAGGGACATTCTTTATCACTAATGGTACGTACTAGCAAGTTAGATTTGTAATCAACAAAGAGGGTAAGCAATTACCAAGTTTATCGAACAACTTAGCACACTGGCGCAAGAGATATAAAATCAACATTTATTTCATAAAATATTATTTGATCCATCTTCAGCAACAACCATAAATTCTTAAGTAACAAATAAACCTTTCAAATAAGTAGTGGAACAAAACATTGGACTTATATCACTAAATACAAATGAATCATTTAAATCCATATGAAGCTATATACTCTCACCTTTACCGAAACCAACTTCAATACCAAGTCTAGTCCTTCTGTTCTGGTGATGTAATCCTTACGTTACCCCTACCTAAAATGTCAGTTGTGCAACATCTCATAAGGTCCACATTCAAACTCATGCCCAAATGTGAATAGAAATTCATGAAAATTTGTTATGCAACCTGGTAGTGCTGAGGTCTACAAATTTTTGAATTTTTAGGTTCATCTCTGAGCTATGAATGTTTTACCCCAAGAACTACACATATAGGTGTAACATATTAAAATATCGGAATTTTCTAAGTTTGGGAGAAGTATTTAAAAAATTCAAAAATCGCATTAAAGTATTAAGGGGTGTGTACAATAGCCTTTACCCAAGCTGCATCCAGAACTTCACGGCCCACTTCGGAGTTCCGGTAGTAGGCATACTGCCTTGGCCCATCCCTAAAGCCTGTTTCAGCTAAACCCGACCTAATCCAACCATATGCTTGAATCCTCCCTCTTGATTCACTAGCCTCTTGCCTTTGTTAGCCAAAGTGGAAATAAATTCTTTGAAACCAATGCAATTTGACCTGCCACTTGGTCACCCCCTTCTTCTATCTAGGACGTTTCAAAAATCTGTGAGACCTCCTATCTAGGACCTTTCAAAAATCTGTGAGACCCTACCAAGTCGACTCGAACAGACAAGTCATAGACAGTTTTGTACAAGAGGGTGGTTGGGTATTGTGTGCAAGGTGTTAAAATATTCAGTTGCTCGGTCAGGGTTTGGGTCATACCCCACTCCAGAAGGATCAGGCCCAGCCATGAAATGATTGAGAACTCTTTACTTCCTAAGCACCACTTGTGGAGTGCTCTGACAAAACACAACCTGCCCACAACCTCGGAATGGACACCTATCCAATTATTAACATATCCATGCTGGGAACTCAATTTGATCTCCGTATATGATGACAACCTTATTGTATAAGTAAGGAAATAAAAAACCCTTTGTAACCACACTTTCTCTTTCCTAGTCCCATGTGAAGCTAATAACCCTTTATGTAAACAAAAGGCCAAAGCTTCTACCCTCCTAGCTCCCCCATACTTTTAGTGAACCTACTTCTACCTCGAATCTCTTATCTTTAACCAGAAAGATTACATAAGAGTGTACATTGACAACATAATGAAAAGAAACTAGACTAAATTTAGATGGATCAAGGTTTTAAAGCAAACAACCAAGGATTTCAAAACCAACTAATTTTTCCAAAACCAGCAACGAGATAACATATTCATCAAATTTCTCAATAGAGAATACGTCTAGCATTTCCCAACTAATTTTCCCCAAGCGTGGGAACAATCTCATTTCCCTATAAAGCATTTGTTTTTTTTCAAATGACATCATTTTCATCAACCATATAAAGTATTCATTTATAAATTTACCAGATGTGTCCAATGGTCGTTTTAACTCACGACTCGGGAGTTAAGACGGTACCGTTACCTCATTTACAGGCTCACATATATTGGTGGTGATGAGAGACATTCTTTATCACCGATGGTAGGTACGAGCAAGTTTGATTTGTAATCAACCAAGAGTATAAACAACTACCAAGTTTACCGAACAATCACGCAAGAAGCGAGCAAGCTTACAAACTAGCATATTGGCACAAGAGGTATAAAATCAACATTTGTTTCATGAAATATTAGTTGATCCATCTCAAGCAACGACCATAAATTCTCAACAAATAAACCTTTCGAAATAAATAGTGGGGCACAACATTTGAGATATCTCACTGAATAGAAATGAATCATTTCAATCAATTATGAAGCTATATACTCTCACCTTTACCGAAACCAACTTCGATACCAAGTCTAGTTCTTTTCTTCCGGTGATGTAATCCTTATGTTACCCCCACCTAAAATGTGAGTTACGCAACATTTCAAAAGGTCCAAATTCGAACTCATGACCAGTTGTGTATAGAAATGCATGAAAATGTGTTATGCAACCTGGCAGTGCTGAGGTCTACAAATTTTTGAATTTTTCGGGTCATCTCTGAGCTATCGAAGTTGTACTCCAATAACTAGACTTATAGGTGTAAAGTGTTACGAATTTTATAGGCAATATATAAACTCATAGGTGTAAACGCTAGGCTTATAGTTATGCAAATTCACTTTCTGAAGTGTTACGAATTTTATCAACTAAAATCTGCTTTTTCTTATGGATTAACAAATAGTTTAAACTAATTAAAAGTTGATTATTTCAGGATGGAATCAAGTCTATAGCATGTTCACATGCATGTCTTTCAATTTCAAATAACTCAACTAAACATGCGTAAATCCTTCTTAGGCCAAGGTAAACAAAGTAACAAAACATGAATTTAAGTGCGGAAATTTTGGGCTCCTACCTTCTTTAAGCTTCCCTCTCCCTTCCTCCTTGAAATCATTGCCTTCTCCCAACTCTCTCTCTCTTTCCCTCTCCCTCTGTTATCCTCTCTCCATGCTACGGCTGAATGCAGCTAGAGAGATCTGATTTGGTTTCTAAGATGATGCTAATGCATGTAATATTGAGGTGGCAAGTGTAGAAAATCCGACCAATACGGTATTTCCATCAAGTAGGTTAGGTTTCTAATATAGATATGCCACCACTCATGCATTAGTCTATCTGACCACATTGATTAATCCTAACTAATTACACATGAGCTAAAGTAATCTTAGCATTATCTAATTTATCAAGTTCCATTCATTACTACACAATGTTTGGACACTTGAAATTCTAACACATGCAGATGCTTCACAAAATTAAATCCAACCAAACGAGTCATGACTATTATTATGCACACCACAACACGCTCATACACTACATGTCTCCCAGCTGTGATTTCTAACACATACATGAAATGAGATAATGGAATAATAATGAAATATCGAGTTAAATATTAAATGCACTATGAAATAAGATGCACATCATAGTTGGGTCTTACAGTTTGGGTGTGAGAAAAAACCACTCATTGAAGCCAAAGCAGTCGATTATCAACAGTAAAAGCACGCATAGCTTTAAGATATTTGGTGTTGAGATTGCACCTTATCTTTAAAATCTCATCTCTTCACTTTGTAAACGATCTGACACTCCACTTCTCTCTTTTTGTTCTGTCTCAATGTGGTACAGCTATAAAGGCTAACTGCTCCCCTATCTCCAGATCTACTACTCCCCTCCCCTACCTTCTTTCTATCTCTCACTCTCTTATGTTGTACAAATTTAATCCTGTAAGAATGTGACAACTCTCTTATTACTCGACATCTGCAATTACCTCCCTTACCTTCTCTCTTTCCCTTTTGCACTTCGCCGCTTCTCTCTCTCATGGGGACATTGATCCATTGCACCAGAAGGTGCCAAGAGTGACTCCAATCTCTAAGAAGCAGTTGGCGAAGGTGCCAAGGTCTCTGACAACTACTCTCTCTCTCTTTGGGAAACCACTCTCTCTTATCTGCAGCATCCATGGGAAGTGGATCTCCAACATCTACAACTACTCTCTCTCTCTCTCTCTCTAGTAGTGGATGGCTCTCTCCAGCAGCTTTGATTATCTCCCTCTTCAACCAACGATGTAGCCACCAATGGAAGTGGATGGCTCTCTCCAGCAGTAAGGGCACTGCTTCTTGATTCCTCAAATATTCCAGCCGCATCTCTTTCTGTATGGAGTTTATTTTTGAATTTTTTGTATGCACGGGGCAAAAGAAAAGGGCAGATTGGTGGGGATTGGGGCGGGGACGGGGAACCCTTTTCCCTATATGGGCAAGTCTGGGATATGTTCCCCATCTGTGAGAGAGTCTGTGCTACCAGCTCCGAAATTTCCTGTGCAGGTTTTTGAAAAAATAACTGTTGTTGATTTCTGGTCGCATTGAAAGCAACATCCAAGACATGATTATTGAATTATTAGCCTTCCAATTTTCAAAATAGGGATCATCTCCCTGTGGTTCTTTCAATTTCTTAGTTAAGTAGCCCACCATTCGTTTACTCTAAATAAGAACATTACAGACTGAGATCATGCTATATAGTTTTGTCCATCCAATTTCATAGTTGGAATGTAAAATGTAGGGTTAGTATTTTCACTCTGGGTTACAATCGAACCCAGTCCCCCATTTAGTGTAGGATGACCTCTCATGGTTCTGACATATTGAGGCACACTGGAATGCTCCTCAAACACATTCAGACAAGAATATTTGAAAAACAAAAAGGAAAAAAAAAACTCACAACAATAATGCCGAGAGCTAGAAAGAGAAAAGGAGAGAATTTCAAAAGCACCAAAGAGTGGAGATAATTGAACTGCTCTTTTCATAACACAGTTTGATGAATCACCCTAACAAAAATAAATAAACAAACCTCCTGGTTTTTCAGAAAGTATAGTAAAGAAAAAAAGAAGAAAATTTGATGAAATAGCTTCAAATGGTCTCCGGAAAGAAATTGGAGACTCACCAGAGAGATTTGATCAGTGTTTTTTTTTTTCAAGACCAGCGATGTTATTCATGTAGTATTATTGAGGATCGCTCTTCCTTTGATACCATGTTGAATTTCATACAAGAATATGATGGAAAAAAAAGAGGATTGAGAGAGGGAGAGAGTCCCTCTCTCCCTTGTACTCTCTTATTCGAACAAGAAGTAGAAATAGCTTAAACTCTAAAAAATGCTATTTACCCAATCATGGATATAATTTTATTTATTTATTTATATATTTATTTTCTCTCCTTTTCTTTTTCTCTTTGGGACCACTTATCCGCCGCCACCTTCATTGTAATTCCTTTTCTCAATTAATGTATTAAAATTTCTTGGTTGCAAATGGAAAGAATCCATATTGCTTAATTTTGTATTCTATTGTTCATACTAACTCGAACACTATTATGAAAATCCCCTTCAAGACAAATAAAAATCAGATTCCAACAAGGACTTTTAAAATTCTAAGGGTTGGCTAGAAATAGCGTAAACTCCAAAAAGAGGCATTTACCCAATCTTAAAATTGCATCTATTTTTGATGTTTTGGTCAGCCACATCCCCTCTCACGAGCCAAGTGTCATAACTCAACCTTGACTTTTACCTTCCACTTCATTCCTTCAAAACACACCAAATACTCGTCGGAGCTTTCGCTAAAATATGGTCACTATATCTCTTACATTACGCTACCGAACAAAGTAAGAAGATTACGTGTTCTGGGATATTACTAGTTCCTTTATATTATAGCTGTTAGTTGAACCCCATTAAACTATAGGAGCAAGAACTGAAGATAGATGAGCTGCATTTTGTTTGATGGCCTTGGGAAATTTCTTTCTTTATATACTTGTTTTTGGTGTTTGAAACCTTGTCATGTAAGAAAATAAGTTTTTGACATAGCTTCAACTCCTAAAAGTGTTGATGTAGTCTTTTTGGACAATATTAGTAACTAGGGAAGAACAACTTTCGTAATCACTCACTTTTTGATTAAATTAATTTTATTTATCTATCATTCCTCCTTTTTTTTTTTTTTTGGGGTGGGGGGGATGGAAACTCAATTAAACTTCGAAATTTGCTTACTGTTGAAGTATGCGAAGTTTGGTGTTTGTGATGTCAATTGGTGCTTGTTATTTTTCCCAGGGATGAGAAGGTGGTTTCTCAAGCAATTGACTTGAATGAGCAGCTCGAAAAAGTACTTGCAAGACATGATGTGCTTATTTCTGGTAGGTCAATCTCGACTTCGAATAAATTTATCCACGAAGAAATGGGGGACGAAGAGGAAGCTGAACAGCTTTTCCGAAGGTATGCATATTAATGTCATTGTAGGTTTTTCTGCCTTAGCAATGCTCTCTTGGGCATGAATGAACAGTTCTTTGGAAAGTCAGTTCTTTAATAATTTTAGGGGGTTGGCTCTGTTATATGGTGGTTTATATTGTCATGCAGCTAGTATTTTTTTTTTTTCCTTGCCTAATTTGAGTTGGCTTTTATATTATAAAGGATAAGAAAAGGTAAAGCTTGTGCACGGCCTGAAGACGGAGAGCGTAAAATAGAGCGACCCTTGGCTTTGCTTGAATCTCCGACTTCACGAGAAAGGCCGGTGCACCGTCCGCTTATACGATCGTTGAGTGTGGAGCCATCTCAAGAATCCAATGTGCTTCGTCCAACTGTTGGTGTTGGTGTTGTGCTTCCACCTCCGCCTGCAAAACATATTGAGAGGGAGAAATTCTTCCAGGAGAACAAGTTCGATGGTTCTGGTCTGGCCAGTCATGTCCGGGGCCTCTCATTACACAGTCGCAATGGCAGCAGTTCTTACAGCGGAAGCATGGATAGTGACTGAGCGAACACCAAGCATCTCGTTTTCTCTCTCTCTTTTCTTTCTTTTTTGGCAGTTTAATTGGTTTTCTTTTGTTCCAGATGGACTGAAGGTTCTTTCTTTTGTGAAATGTGAACATCACTTTCTCCTGTTTCCTGTTCGGTTGTATTTGGAGGTGAAGTTTCTTTGATGGGAGAGACTGTGTGGAATCTTATCTGTGGTCTACAAAAGTTCTGCTGTCTCGTGTACAAGCTGGAATATTATTTTATATTTTTCCAGTAAAGGAAAAAACAACTGTTCTGACATAGAGTTCGTGCTTTCATGATTTTGTATTCTTTATTAGTGGACAAGTATCCTTCATGCATTTTAGGTAGTGTTTGATTTACTAGAATGATTTTGTGGAAGAATAAAATTGGGATTGAAATAAATTTGAATTTTGGAATTGGATGATGCAGGAATTGTATTGTCATTTCTATTCCAATATTTGATAACAAATCAATCCAAAAAGGAAATTCTTATTTTGATCCTTATGTCTGATATGTTGAAGTGATTATTGGAATGCAATGAAATTTATATAAAATTGATTTTTAAAAAAAAAAAAATACAATTGGGATGAGATTTTTGGGCAATTTTTCTTCTTATTTTTGAATCATAACATAATTTAGTGTTACAATAAATAGAAGGAAGGGAGAGCGATAAGAAATCAGTCATTTATCTTCTAGCACGATATTTGACTTGTTGATAAATGTTGTCTGAATTTGGACGGTCTTCCTGTGATCGGTTGCCCCTGAAGTTGTGCTTTGGTCGGCTCTCTTTTCGTCTCCTCGGTGCTTGGCCTTGTGGCTGGAAACTTTGGCCGAGCAGTCCTTCGTGCCGAGCTCTCTCTGGTTGTCTCCTTGGTGACTTGATTTCGTGTCCGTTGTGCTGCTCTTTCTTGTGGGACTCCCCTGATAGATTTTGGCTGAACTATCCCTGTTGGCTTTGCTTGCTTGGTTTCGTGTCTGGAAGCTTTGGCCGTATTTTTTTCGTTGCTGAGCTCTCTTATTGATCTCCTCTGATCTAGATGTTGGCTTTGTGGCCGGAGGTTTTGGCCGAGCAATCCTTCGTCCCTGTTCGTTGGTTGGAATTCTACAAAATGTTAGAACATAGACACCGGTGGGGTGCCGACCTATTGTTCTCCGATGCTCAAGTCAGCAAATAGACAATAGAATAATAACTCTGAGAAACGTAGAACTGTATGTAGAAGTGTCAAGAATGACGCACCCTTTTTGCTTGTAGTCACTGCTATTTATAGAGCTGTGGAGGCATGGTTTTCGGGAGGTGATGGGGGTGAATCCCCTATTATTCGGGATTAGGCATGATCCTTGGGATGTGATAGAGGCAAATCAGGAATTTGCCTGACCAGAGCGTGAATCTCGGGATTTGCACTGATTCGATTGTGGATTTGTCGCGGAGACAGCTGTTGGAGTGATCTTAGGAGAGATCAGTGGCGTTGATCTCAGAACTGTCTGTTACGAGTGTTTGGCTTGGTTGGCTGGTCGATCGAGCTCTAGTCTGACGGAGCTCTTGTTTGGCCGAGACCTATTCGGTCAGTCGATTTCTGTAGCTTTTACAAAAGCTGTGATGCCTGGTCGACCCCTGGTGGTTTTGGTCAACTCACCTTAGCATTGGGTTGATCGTTGACTCACTTTCATCGTAGAAGACGTAAATGTCCACGGTCGGATTTAATGTTTTTATTTCTCTTTCTTATCGGTCGGCTTTAGGCGATCATTTGTTTTTATACTTATCAGATGCCCCTATTCTTGAGCTGAATTCATTCGGCGACGAGAATAAATTCGTCTAAAGTAGATTATGCTTTTTCTGATCTCAGGCTGGATCATCAGGTGATTCAGTCTTTCTGCGGCCGAGCAGCTTTTTAAGCGGTTGGGCTGTAGATGTTTCTTTTGGGCCTCGGTTGGATACCTCAAGTCGATCCAACCGGGCTTTTGAACTTTTCTTTTGTTGCTTCGTGCCTCGGTTGGATACCTCAGTTCGATCCAACCGTTTTGGGTCAACCAGGTCCTCAAGCGACCTGGCTGTAGATTTTGATGTCGATTCGTGCCTCGGTTGGATACCTTAAATCGATCCAACCGTCTTGGGCCGACCAGGTCCTAAAGCGACCTGGCTGTAGACTTTAATGTCGATTTGTGCCTCGATTGGATGCCTTAATTCGATTCAACCGTCTTGGACCGACCAGGTCCTGAAGCAACCTGGCTATAGACTTTGATGTCGATTCGTGCCTCGATTGGATACCTTAATTCGATCCAACCGTCTTGGGCCGACCAAGTCCTGAAGTGACTTAGATGTCGATTCATGCGTCGGTTGGATACCTTAATTCGATCCAACCGTCTTGGGCCGACCACGTCCTGAAGCGACCTGGATGTAGACTTTGATGTCGATTCGTGCGTTGGTTGGATACCTTAATTTGATCAAACCGTCTTGGGCTAACCAGGTCCTGAAGCGACCTGAATGTAGACTTTGATGTTGATTCGTGCGTCGGTTGGATACCTTAATTCGATCCAACCGTCTTGGGCCGACCAGGTCTTGAAGCGACCTGACTGTAGACTTTGATGTCGATTTGTGTCTCGGTTAGATACCTTAATTCAATCCAACCGTCTTGGGCCGACCAGGCCTTGAAGCGACCTGGCCGTAGACTTTATTGTAGCTTCGTGCCTCGGTTGGATACTTTAATTCGATCCAACCGGGCTGTCGATCTTTTTTTTGGGGCCTTAGTTAGATATCTAAAGTCGATCCAACCGAGCTGTTAAGTTACTATTGTAGATGTAGAGTATATAGAAAAAATGAACAATGTATTAAGGAGGACACTTTTAATTACTGTCGTTTTACATACTTCCTTACTGGTGTAGTTCTCGAAATAATAGGTCAGCATCCGAAGGCGTGGTCGGCCAATATTCGAGGTAGCTTGATCTTGGCAGTCTCAGTTGGTTTGACTTGACTTGCTTTCCTCGGTCGTCCTTCTCACTTTGGTTAGCTTTGTTTGTTCGGTCCTAAAGACTGGTCTTCTCGGGCTGTCATAATGTCCTCGGCGTTCATATGCTTCTGGACTTTCACGATGAGTTCGGCCATGGTAGTTGGGGGTGCCTTTGCCAGCGAGAAGAAAAATTTTGTTGGCTGAAAGCCACCCATGATTGCTGTTAGTGTCACATTGTCGTCAACTTTCAACGCCTCGGTGTTGAACCGAGTGACGTAGTGAAGTAGGGTTTCATTCCTTTCTTATTTGATGTTGAGGAGGTACGTGGCCGGCCTCATGTGTCGCTGGCCACCAATGAAGTGTCCCGCGAACAGCTTGGCCAACTGGGTGAACGAGTGGATCAAGCCATTTTTTAGCTTACCGAACCACACGCGAGCTGACCCCTTCAGAGTGGTCGGGAATGCTCGGCACATGATTTCGTCGAGGATGACGTGTAGATGCATGTAGGCTTTGTATGTTTCCAGGTGGTCCAGGGGGTCCTTCAACCCGTCGAAGGCGTCCATCCGAGGCTTTCTGAACTTGGATGGTAGGAGTTCGGCCACGACCGCTGTCGAAAATGGTAAATTCGTCATCTGTACCAGCTCGACCTTCATAGCGATTGAGGGTTCGGTCCTCTCGGGCTGGGTGCTCTCGACTCGGTTAGGGGCACGATGTTGGTCTCGGTACCGAGCCCTACTCTCGGCGATATCTTCGTGCTTGCTCGGCTCTTCCTCCTCTGGGCCTTGTCTTCGATTGGGCCGTTGAAGAACGGTCGTTCGCCTGCCCTTGGGCCGAGGAATCCGAGGAGGGAGGAAGGGGGAAGCAGGAGTCGAGCTCGCTCGTTAAGCCTCTGATTGATGGCTTGGTTTTGGTGCACCAGTTCTTGGATTAGTTGAGTCAAGTCCCGTAGTTGTTGCTCGACATTGGATGGTTGATCTCCTTGGGAGTACCTTTGGTGACGATTTCCTTCGGAGGCCATGGATCTTGTGGCAACCATTCAGATTATAAAACACCGGGAAGAGAAACAATGATCAGTTGTTCCCATAGACGACGCGAAATGTTGGTGTCTAAATCTGGACGGTCTTCGCGTTACCGGTGTGCCCCTGAAGCTCTGCTTTGGTCGGCTCTCTTTTCGTCTCCTCGGTGCTCGGCCTCTTGGCTGGGAACTTTGGCCGAGCAGTCCTTCGTGCCGATCTCTCCCTAGTTGTCTCCTTGGTGACTTAGCTTCATGTCCGTTGTGTTGGGCTTTCTTGTGGGACTCCCGTGATAGGTTTTGGCCAAACTATCACTGTTGGCTTTGCTTGGTTGGCTTCGTGTCTGGAAGCTTTGGCCGTATTCTTCCTGCTGCCGAGCTCTTTTATTGATCTCCTCTGATCCAGATGTTGGCTTTGTGGCCGGAGGCTTTGACCGAGCAATCCTTTGTCCCTGTTCGTCGGTTGGAATCCTATAAAATATTAGAACATATACGCTGGTGGAGTGCCGACCTATTATTTTTCGATACTTAAGTCAGCGGATAGACAATAGAATAATAACTCTGAGAAACGTAGAACTGTATGTAGAAGTGTTAAGAATGGTCCACCCTTTTTGCATGTAGTTACTCTTATTTATAGAGCTGTGGAGGCATGGTTTTCGGGAGGTGATGGGAGTGAATTCCTGATTATCCGGGATTAGGCATGATCCTTGGGGATGTGATAGAGGCAAATTAGGGATTTGCCTGACCCGAGCATGAATCTCGAGATTTGCACTGATCCGATTGTTGATTTGTCGCGGAGACAGCTATTGGAGTGATCTTAGGAGAGCTCGGCGGCGTTGATCTCGGAACTGTTTATTACGAGTGTTCGGCTCGATTGGCTGGCCGAGCTCTTATTTGGCCGAGACTTGTTCGGTCGAGCCGTGTTCGGTCGGTCGATTTCTGTAGCTTTTACAGAGGCTGTGATACCTGGGTCGACCCCTGGTGGTTTTGGTCGACTCACCTTGGCCTTGGGTGGACCGTTGACTCACTTTTGTCGTAGAAGACGTAAACGCCCCCGGTCGGGTTTAATATTTTTATTTCTCTTTCTTCTCGGTCGGCTTTAGGCGGCCGTTTGTTTTTATACTTATCAATAAACATTAAGTGTCTAGAGATTTGAAATTGCTTTGACGGTAAATTGTATTTTTCTTTAGCCTCAGCGATAATGGGCCTTCTCGGCGTGGTTTGGATCCCGAGACCTAGTGGTGTAGAATCTTAGTCTTTTTGGAGCGTTTTGACGGTTGTTCCCAACTAAGAGTTGGCTTAAGTGAAGGTTGGGCGAGATTAGGCGCTCTTTGCAGTGTTGCAGGATTCGATCTACAATTACTGGAGCTGCGAGGTGTTTTTGCTCGCTCGAGCGAACCTTTGACTTTGATTTGCAAGTTGTTCCCAACTAAGATCAAGCTCAAGCGACCTTTGACTGCTCGAGTGATTGGTAGTTCCCAACTAGGATCAAGCTCAAGCGATCGGTAGTTCCCAACTAAGATTGAGCTCAAGCGACATTTGACTGCTCGAGCGATTGGTAATTCATTCAAGTGAGTACTGACCAAGCGGACCTTTCATTTATTTTATGTGTGGATTGAACGCAAAGTCTCACAATTATTGTCTCTCTTTTGCAGTCTAAAAATACTCATGTCTACTTTGGGTCCATTCTCGCTACACCGATAAAAAAAGAGGTGCAGACCGGTCTTGGTCATAGGCCCGCGGGCTGCTGCCAAGGCTCTCAAATTTTGTTCAAAATAGGATCGTCACCTAAATAAATCCTTTATACTACATTTTTTTTACCAAGTTTCAATCAAATAAAGGACTCTCAATTACTTTGATTTTAACTTTATTAAAATTTATGTAGGTTCATCCTCTAATACCAAACTCAAAATAAAAATATTTTTGTTAGTGGATTGCCTAAATTAGGTCTAATCTTTTAAAAAAAGATTATCGAAAGAAAAAAAGTCAATTAAAATGGTAAATTAGTTAAAAAAATACTGAATTATTTTTTAAATTCATGAACTGTTAATAGAATATTGTTGAATGAAATGTGAGCATAATATTCTTCAAGTGATATTTGATAAAATTATTTTAATTCTTTTCAGTATTATAACACATGTAATTTTCTTTTTCAACTCTCCAAATGTAAAATAGTTACGTGGCTATAAAAAAAGTTAAGAATCTATTTTTTTTCTTTTAGCGAAATAAAAATTCTCAAAAAAAAACTAGCTTAAACGCGTCTTTACACTTTTTACTTTAAAAAAAATCAAAAAACTAAAAGGCACTACTGCAACAAAGGTCTGGTGGATCGCTAAGTTGGGTGTGACGCCTCGAAAATTCGATTCGCCAAGAGACGCAATTATAGTACACAGGGTTATTCTAGTATCAATCATCCATCATAATTTAATATTTATCATAAAGTAATAATGTTTGCATTTTCCACACATCACACAACCAGTTTAAATTGTACATTACATTCCAACAAAAATTTAAAGGAATTACAAAAATATAAATTCTTTCGGCACAGATGCTGCCTGATCATGTGCGCCACGGCTCAACGTACTCTTCGATATGGTCTTCCGTCATCATCTCTTCTTCAGTTCTTGGCATGAAACGTCATGAGCTGCAAAACCCAGAAAGAAATTCTCAAATCCAACATTTCTAACACAATATACATAACAACAAGAGATAATAAGGTATGATATGCAAAATGATGAAATTCCAATTCTTGACAAGGATTTCTTTACGCCGAAAGGATCACACAACCTAACCACACATCCTATGACTTCTGAAACATAACACCCGGAGAGTCACGATCCGCTTCCCCATTTGCAGACTATAAATCGCAGCGAGCTAAGTGCTCCAACTGGTTCATAAGGGCCCCGGGCTAGAACCAATTTTAAAACCCGCCGTATCACACCATGACCCGTAGCGAGTGACGTACTCTACTAGTTCATAAATGCCCCAAGGGCGGCGAGGTACATCCAGGCTAAGAATCTGAACTCACTTCGTTACCGACCTTGCCCCGGAACCACCTCCCTCATGAGTCCTGACGAGTCCGTTGTTAAGTTCATAGTGTTGACTAAGGACTGACCCTAGAGGGGGGGGAGAGGGGTTGAATAGGGTCTTTAAAATTAATATATGTATTAAAAATATTTAAAACAATACATTACTAGCAACCTAAATAAGTAAGTGAATAAATACTAACAAGATATGAGATAGAGAGAGTTAGAGATAGACATCGCAGATTTATAGTGGTTCAGCTATCCAAGCCCACGTCCACTCCTCAAGCACCTCTTGAGAATTTCTCCACTATGGAAAAGCACTTCCGGGTGTGCTCCAAACCTTTTTACAAAGAACTACACAGCTGCATTTTTGAAGCTTCCAAGCTTCTGGCACTTGTGTTCTTCCCTTTGTGTGCAATGTCACACACAAAGAACAGTAGAAGGTGAC
>JAUTBS010008885.1:0-14663 GCA_032361285.1 Aequorea victoria
TTTCATATATACACAGTGAATATATATATATATATATATATATATCATCATATCGTTAGATTATAGTTGATTTAAAGTTTAGTCCACCAAATCATGTAAATAAATATGATTATACCATGTTTACATCATTGGAACCAGAGACCGAAACTTATATAATGGAAATATATATATATATATATAATAGTATATATATAGATATGCTTAACAGTTATATATATATATATATATCCAGAAAATCATTGTATAAAAGTATTGTGTAATCGACCAAGAAAATATGTTTAGATCATTGAAAAACATGATAAAATACCTTAGATGTTGATTAAAGAAAGAAAGAAATAAAGAAAACCATAAAAGCCCAAGCTTCAGAGCCATTAATGGCTGCTGCGAAGCTTTGGGTTGACTCACACCTTGGTTGAGTCGACCCATGTGACGTAGAAGAGAAATACCGTGCTTTTAGGTCGACTCACAATCTTCTTAAGTCGACTCATGAAGTCTTCATTACCTTGAGTTGACTCACAACCCTCTGGGTCGACTCATATTGACCATGCAGTGACCATTGAACCATTTGAGTCGACTCACCCATAGTTGGGCCGACTCACAGCTTGCCTAGGTTGACCCCTGGCTCGACCCTCGTGACCTTTGGACATTTGAGTCGACTCACCAGCCTTATGAGTCGACTCACAGCACCTCTATATGCCCTATGAGTCGACTCACACCCCTTTGGGTCGACTCACATCCCCTTGACCATGCCTTAGCCTGACACAACCTCCTTTGTATCGACCCCTTGAGACCTGAGAGTATTTGGGTCGACTCACAGACCCCATAAGTCAACCTCCAGATACCCGAGACTATGCCAGACTACCTAGGGTCGACTGCAGCCTC
Source organism: Aequorea victoria (assembly GCA_032361285.1). Taxonomy (NCBI): domain Eukaryota; kingdom Metazoa; phylum Cnidaria; class Hydrozoa; order Leptothecata; family Aequoreidae; genus Aequorea; species Aequorea victoria. Next base: position 883 of record JAUTBS010008885.1, read on the forward strand.
TGTGGTGTCGACTCATGACCACCTGAGGGGTTTGGGTCGACTCACAGTCCCTATGAGTCGATTCATAATACCTGTTCTGCAAAGAACCGAGACCTCTTTACCTTGAGTCGACACACAGCCTTGTTGTGTCGACTCAGACATGCCTATAACCTTGTTGGGTCGACTCAGAGGCCATCTGTGTTGACTCAAAGGTTGAGAATTTTGACAAAAAGTTTCTAAAATTAATCCTAAGCCTTAGGATCTATTTGAACGTTAAATGCATGATAAATTAAATTAATTAAGAATTAATTTAACACCAGAAACAAATATGGAAACTATTTAATGGGTTAAGGGTCCATTTGGGTAACTTTAATTAATTCTTTAGCTTCTTTTATTTATCTTGGATATTGTATTATATCATGTTGACGTAGATTGTATTCTTTTTTCATTAGAGCTTAGCTTGGATTCAAGGTGAGTGGATTACATGCTATTTATCTTTCAGTAAAGTCCCCGTATTCCCCAAATTATTTTAGAAAGGAAGAATACATATGTTCCAATTGTTTTTAAATGTTTTAAAGAAAATATATATATATGTTGTTAATATTTTCAACTAAAATTGTATTCCTTTCTTTAAAATCATGGCTTAACTATTTAAGATAATGAAAGAAATCGTTTTCTTCGATATACATGGTGCGATCGTGAGATTTGATTCTTGGGATATGAAAAAGTCCAAGGGAAAGCCCTATTCGGAGGTGACTTTGGCCAACTAGAGAACATACCCAGTTTGAATCTCGTGGTGACTCTAGTTGACTCAACAGTTTAAGGGACAACCCGGGTGTATCCAATGACCTTAACCGGAATCGTATAGGGAACAAACCCAATTGCCAACCTATGGTGACTCTATATCAAGATTGGATCTAATGGGCCAAGAGGCCCTGAGTTATGATGTGGCATGAATACTATTTATGCTCATGTTGTTCCTGTAGCACTTGGTTCATTATTCTCACACTCGGATGAGCATATCGCTATACCATTTTATGTTAATTTTGACACATTGATTTGAGGACACCTCTGATGTCCAGATATTAGTGACTCGTGCTAATGAGATGAAATAGAAAAAGACATGTACTTTCAAGAAATGAAATGAAATGAATAAATGGGTTATGTGTTACCCTTTTGATTACACTGTATATGCCACGCCATAATTATGTTATCATTCAAAGTATTTTACTCCCCCTATTTTTGAACGGTATTGTATTATGCATGTTTCCATTCACCAGCATAGCTAATGTTGTATTATAACTTTTTAGGTAACCCGTGATAAGTGATCTAGGTGGTGGACTGCGGCGTGGGATCCAGAAGTATAGGCCTCTAGGACATACATATTATCTTGTTAGCTTCCGCATTAAATAAAGAATAAATGACATTAATTTATGGAATAATGAATGTTGATTAAGATATTGGGCTGTTTGACCCACTTTTAATGATATTGGATTTTAATTATTTAAATCCATCGAAATTAATATTATATTAGCATATTGTTAGCTAATAACTGTTTAAGGCTTACTTGGTTTGTTGGGCCAATGCCTATGATCCATGGCCGGTCACCTTTCCCAAATTGGGGTGTGACACATGGATCATGGACCTTGGCCCAGTAAACCAAGAAAGTCTAAACATGCAATTAGCTAACCATATGTTAATTAGTATCAAGTTTCAAAGATTTAATCAATTAAAATCCATACTCATAAATGTGGGACAACAACCCATAATATCTCAACAAATAGGTTGTCTCAACAACTCATAATCAAAGTACTATAATCAATGCGGAAGCGAAATGCATGTCCTAAGAGGTCTTAATCCTGGATCCCATGAATCCTCGAGTCTATCATCAAGCTCACTCTTCACTAGTTTCCTGAAAAGTTATACTTTACAACGTCAGCTAAAGCTGGAGAATGGAAACATGCATAATACAATACAGTTCTAAAATAGAGAATTCAAATAGTTTGTACTTTAAACATAATAATAATAAGATATACACAGTAAAATAAAAAGGGTGATAACTCAACCCACCTTTTTTTTTTCCTTCAAGGGCGATAATTCAACCCATCATTTTGTTTCAAAAGGGCGATCATTCAACCCATCATTTCATTCTTGAAAATATATATTTTTTTCCATTTAGTCTCGTTATCAAGACGAGTCACCAACATAAAATCCATTTGGCATCAAGTGCCAACAACATAATCCTTGTATATAAATATGCCAATAATATAATCCTCGCATATAAGCATACCAACAATATAATCCACACATATAAATATGCCAACAATATAATTCGCGCATATAAATATGCCAACAATATATGGTATAGCAATATGATCATCAATATGTGTTTAGAAAACCAGCAATAACAACCACAAAATAGCTTGGGTACAAGTGCCAGAAATCAATATACTCGGGATAACCTCGACCCATTAGATCCAATCATCGAACATAGAGTCACCACATGATGATGCCTTGGTCTTTTCCCTAAGTCGATCCAGTCTCAGGTCACTGGACATCCCCGGAATATTCGTTTAACCGTTGAGCAACTAGGGTCACCCAAGTCTCCAGGCCGGGTCTATTCCCTAGTTGGCCAGAGTCACCCCGTAGTGACCTATCCCCTGGACTTTCCACATGGTCCCAAAAAGAAGTCACATGATCCCTCCGTAATAGATAAGAAAATCTTTTCATATCTTAAAATATTTGTACCATGATTTTTACAACAAGAGCATATCATACAGTATAGTAAAAGTATTTAAAACATATTCATTTTTCATTTCAAGTAATTTGGGGATACATGGATTTATTTAAAATATACATAGCATGATAAATCCACTCACCTGATATCCAAGTTAAGCTCAAATGCAATAGCAAGGGAATATAGGAATCCTCGTCACCCTGATTATGTAATACAATACATCATAATCCATAAATAAAGCTAATAAACTATTTATAGCTACCAAACAGAACCTTTCCCATTTATAATCTTCAATGTTTGTTTTTGGTATTAAATTAACCATTAATTCATTTAATTTATCATTAAACTGATATCCAAACAGAGCCTAAGCTTTAGGATTAATCACTGGAACATTATTCTAAGAATTTTTGGTGTATGAGTCGTCCCAAATGGTCTCTGAGTCGACCGAACAGAGTCTCAGGTGCCTATGAGTCGACATAGCAAGGTTGTGTGTCGACTCAAAGCAAGAAGGTCTCGGTATATGCCTAACAAGGAGTCATGAGTCGACATATCAAGGCCTTGTGTCGACTCAAAGGTTACTGGTCTCGGCCTAAGGCATGACAGGCGACTGTGAATCGACTCAAAGGGTCTGTGAGTCGACCCAAGTCTCTCAGGTGGTCATGAGTCGACACCATAGAGGCTGTGTGTTGACCCAAGGTGGCAAGTAAAGGTAATAGATGACTGTGAGTCAATTCATAGGGTCTGTGAGTCGACCCAAGCCTCTCAAGTCACCGTGGGTCGATGCAGAGAAGGCATGTGTCGACCCCAAGGCATGACAAAGGTGATGTAAGTTGACCTAAATAATGGTGAGTCGACTCAAAGGGTAAGAACCCACGGCATAGGCATCATGAGTCGACCCAAAGAGGTGGTGAGTCGACCCAAAGGCAGGGTGAGTTAATGCAAGCTCTCTGCCTGTCGACCAAAGAGGAGTGAGTCGACCCAAGGCAAGGTAACCACGACAATAGGTGACTATGAGTCAACCCAAAGACTAGTGAGTGGACTCAAGGCAGAGTGAGCTGAGGCAACTCTTCTTTAGTCAACGAAAACTAGTCATTAGTCAGCCCAAATTAGGGCCGAGTCGACTCAAGGCAAGGTAGGTATGTATGAGTCGACTCAAAGGACTTATGAGTCGACTCAGGGGATCTAACAGAGGTCATGAGTTGACTTAAAGGGCTCATGAGTCAATCGAAGCCAATGCCTTAGAAACAACTGATGCCTCAACTTCTTGAGTCCACTCACCTTCCACGTGAGTCGACCCACTGGCGACGGAACCAGGTTCTAAGGTATGTGAGTTGACTCAACCTCATGGTGAGTCAACCCTAAGCTTCAGAGCAGCAATTTCTATGGCTGAAATCTCTGGTCCAGGGTTTTCTCATTCATTCTTTCTTAATGGTTTATGATTTCATACATATTTTATCATATTTTTGAGTGACATGCATATATTTACATATCCGTTTGTTTGATATATCTATACATAGATTTTGATATATATATATATATATATTTCTATTATGTATCACTATTTATATATATCAATGTATACATACATCTCTGGACTAGTTACATTCGATCGGTGAATATGGTTTGTTCATATATTCTTGTATGTTTTTGTAGCTATTAAGGTTTGGTCATTAACAAAGGATTAAATAACTATATGTGATGGTGATATACATATATATACCCATATATATATGTTTCTATTCCTATAGCAAAGAATAGGGAATAAAAGATGAACCAGAGGAGGAAGAAGACGACGGACGACGACGATGGCACCTGCGGTGGTGGCGTTACCGACGGTGATAATGGCGTCGGTGGTGTTGCTCGGTGGTTGTAACACCCACGCTGGTGGTTGCGTTGGTTGTGGTGTTGGGCAGCGATAGTGCTAGAAGCGATGGTGTTGGTGTGTGAGAGGGAGAACTGAGAAGGATAAGGATGATAGAGGGAGAGGGTGGAGATAGATGAGGTTTTCTGAGGAGGAAGACCTCCTTTTTATAAGGGGCTGCTATGAAGAAAATCCAGGGATTTTGTTGCCATCTAATCCCCTAAATCACTCCACTGAAGATTATCTTCTTAATTTAAAAGATAACAATCTGTTATCTTGGAAACATCCTGGTCTCCACCTCAACATTATTTTATTTTCTTCCTATTTGTAATTCTTGGCAGATTTTATATTCCACACTTTGTTTATTCTTTTATTATTTGTCACCATCAACATTCTGTTACTAAAAAGGAATCTTTTATATTTTAAATTTCTAGATTAGCTCCTCCTTTATTTATGTTAATTTGTTTTGACATTCTTATCCTTCTCTTTTAAGAGTTTCAGAATATTTAAATGTTTAATTACATTTTTAATTGGTTAGATATTTTCATAACAAATTTGATTAAACTATTCCTTACCAATTATATGATTTAACAATTTACTATCAACATTTTCGGGTTTTATAGATCGGCCATGGATATTGGGCATTGGCCCAATGAACTAAGAGAGCCTTAATCATACATTTAGCTTACAATATACCAAAAGATTTCAATGTGAAGGATTTAATCAATTTAAAATTCATAAATAATCAACGTATGACAATGAGCCCAGAATATCTCAACAATATTTATTATTCCAACAATTCATGATGATAATTATTTATTCAATGCAAAAGTAAAAATGCATATCCTAAAGGTCTTATTTCTGGATCCCTTGAAGTTATTGAGTCCATCAACTAGCTTCTTCGTTGATTATCTGAAATGTTATATTACAACGTCAGCTAACCTGGTGAATGGAAATATGCATAATAAAATACAGTTTAAAATAAGGGATTCAAATAGTTTGTACTTCAAACATAATCATAGCATGATACATACAATAATATCAAAAGGTTGATCACACAATTCATCATTTCATTGTAAAAGTGGCGATCACACAATCCATCATTTCATTGTAAAAGGACGATCGTAAAACCCATCATTTCTCTTTTTTGAAAATATGTATATCTTTTTCTATATGGTCTCGTTATCAATACGAGTCATCAATATCTCAAATTGGATATCATGTGTCCTCAGATTAATATCATAATAATGGTATACCGATATGCTCATCAAAGAGTGGGAGTATCAATTAATTGCCACAGAAACAACCTGAGCATAACATAATAACTAATGCCACTTCATAACTCGGGGCAGCCTCAGGCCATTGGATTCAATATTGAAATAGAGTCACCACAGGTTGGTGCCTATGTGTGTTCCCTAAACGATCACGGTTAAGGTCAGTGGATGCATCCGGGTTGTCCCTTAACTATTGAGTCCACTAGAGTCACAACGAGATTTAGACCGAGTCTGTTCTCTAGCTGGCAAGAGTCACCTCTATAGAGGGCTTTTCCCTAGACTTTTTCATTTTATTCTTGAATAATCATATCTCATAATCGCACATATATATAAGAATAAAAACTTTTAAAATATTTATACCATGATTTTATAACAGAATATCATATAATATCATTTAAAAGTATTCAAAACATATGTATTTTCTTTTCAAAGTAATTTGGAGAATACATGAATTTATTGAAAGTTCGTAGCATGTAAAATCTACTCACCTGATATCCAAAGCAAGCTCAAATGCAACAGAAAGAAAATGTAGAAATCCTCTTCACCTTGATGATGTGGTGCAATATATCATAATCTATAAATAAAGCTAATAAATAATTCATGGCTACCAAACAGACTATTTCCCCATTTATAAGTTTTCTCAAAGAATTTTTGGTATATGAGTCGATCCAAATGGTCTCTGAGTTGACCCAACAGAGTTACAGGTGATCATGAGTCAACATAGCAAGGTCGTGTGTCGACTCAAAGAAAAAAGGTCTCAGTATATGCACAACAGGCGACTGTGAGTTGACTCAAAGGGTCTGTGAGTCGACCCCAATCTCTCAGATGGCCATGAGTCGACACAACAGAGACTGTGTGTTGACCCAAGATAGTAGGTTATGGTAAAGGGTGACTGTGAGTCGACTCAAAGGGTCTGTGAGTCGACCCAAGTCTCTTAGGTCACCATGGGTCGATGCAGAGAAGGCATGTGTCGACCTCAAGATAGGGAAAAGGCACTGTAAGTCGACCCAAAGGATGGTGAGTCGACCCACTGGCGACGGAACCCAGCTTCTACGGAATGTGAGTTGACTCATCCCACATGTGAGTCGACCCAATGCTTCGGATCAGGGATTTCAATGGTTAAAATCTCTGACTTCAGGATCTTTTCTCTTTCTTTTTTTCATGATTTATTATTCATTCTTTTCTTCTCATAAAACAGAGTGATAAAAATAAATATCCAAAGTCGTTTATATGTATTTTTATACATAGTATTATGTATATCTCTATTATATATATATATATATATCATTGTTATATATATATTATATCTTTACACATATATATATATATAGATCAATATATACATCTCTCGATCTTTTATCCTTTATATTTATCTGTGATATATTCATATATCTACATAGGTTCGAACTATTAAAGATTAAACCACTACATAACGATGTGTTATAGATATAACTATATGTATCTCCGTATATAACTGAAACAGAGGGTGGGAAAGACTAATCAGAGATCACAATGGTGATGATGATGGTGATAGCAGTACTCGCGGTGGCAACGCCGACACTGGTGGTGGTGGCTGCGATGTAGCAATTTCTAGAGAGAGATCGAGAGAGAGGATGAGAGTTTGGAGAGGAATAGAGAAGGCAGAGAGTGACGAAGTCTCTAAGGAGAGGAGTCCCTTTTATAAAGGGGATGGTAGCCAAAAATTAAGAAATTGCCCATTGATTTCTAGGTATCAAATCCCACAATTCTCTCATTTGGGTTCTATCTTCTTAGTTTTAATACTTACCCAACTGCCACCACATGCACAGCAAACATGCACAACCAATAATTCCTTTTTATTTTATTTTTCTTTTTGTCTCATCCTTTCTTTATTTAATTAATAATGACATAATTAATTTACTTTCTTTATTTAAAAGTTTTTTGAATCTTTTTTATTAGTTTATTTAAGTAAATTTTTAATTAGTTAGTTATTTTAGTTAATTAATTTATTTTTAAATTACTGAGTTTCACAATTCAACTACGAATTGTGATGAGCTTGGAGCGTTGGATGTAGGAGAGTTGGTAAAGATAGCTCGCAATGGCCGAAAGTAGGAAAAGTTGTTTGAAATAATAATCGTAGATTGTCACAAATTGTGGATGGAAACGGTTGATGATGAGTAGAGGTGGCAAAAAAAAGAAAAAGGAGGTGGGTGAAAGTGTTGGTTATTGGGGGAGATGGTAAGTGGAGGTTGAGGTGGCAATCAGTTGGATGGACGTGGTAGGTACAATTGGGGGATGTTGAGTAGGGTGGAGGTGGTACGTAGAGGCGGAGGGATGCATATAAGTGATAATGGAAGGTGGTGGAATAAAAAAAATTATTTGACCTTTTAGAAATGATGAGAGGTTTTAGTTATTAAGAATGTTTGCGATGTCATTTTGTTTTTGTTACAATGTACTCACTTGTTGGATATATATATATATATATATTTGCCTTTTGAAAACATTGTTAAATGTTTTACTATATCATTTTGTAGATTATTTTTTTAATATTTTTTTCTAAAAGACATGTATGTTTTTATCCCCTTAAAAAACAAGAAAGGAAAACATTAATTTTTTTACTATAATTAACAAACGGTACAAATGAAAGTGGAATTTGTTTTTTTTGAAATAATTTTTGATAAAGGAAAGCCAAATGAGACCTAACTAGTTTCCATTTCTATCCGCATATGACGACAACTAAACCAATGTAGGGGAGTTGGTAAATGCGAATAGCTAGTGGATCATGTGGTGACAAGTGACGTGGACTGAAGGTAATACTCCCGTTATAAGTCCCATTACAGATAGTGATGTGCTTGGAGCGATAGATGTAAGAGAGTTGGTAAAGGTAGTCCGCAATGGCCAAAAGTGATGAATGAAAGTAGGCGAATTCGTCAGAAATAATAGTCATATATGGTGAAAAATTATGGCTGGAAACGGTTGCTGGGGAGTAGAGGTGGAGGCTGAAAGAAAAAAGGTGGTGGATGAAAGTGTTGGTTATTGTGGGAGATGGTGGTGGAGCTCTTGTGGACATACTGCTGGTGGGTGGAGGTTGTAGGTAGAAGTGGGGGTTGTGGAGTGTGGTCGAGGTTGTATGTAGAGGTAGAGGCCAGTGGGTAGAAATGATAGTCGAAGGTGGTGGAATAAAAAAATAATTATTTGACCTTTTTAAAATAATGAGTGGTTTTAGTTTTTAAGAATGTTTGCGATGCCATTTTTACTTTTTATTTTTGTTACAACGTACAAACTTGTTGGAGCCATATATATATATATATACAATTTTTTTTGCCTTTTGAAAATAGAGTTAAATTTTTTATTGAATGTAATATATAATTTTGTACATTATTTTTAAATTTTTTTATGAAATAGAAGTACGTTTTTTCCTCTTAAAGAGTAAGAAAGTAAAGGATTAACTTTTTTATTATAACAAACCGGACAGATGAAAGTAGCATTTTTTTTAAAAAGAGCTCTAAAAAGAAAGCCAAATGATACTAACTAGTTTCCATTGCTATCGGCATATGACGTCAACCAAACTGATATAGGAGAGTTGGTAAATGCTAATAGCTAGTGGTTGATGTGGTGGCACGTAGCGTCGGCTCAGGGTAGTAGTCCAGCACAATGATGAGTTCGGATATCTGGATGTAGGAGAGTTGCTAAAGATAATCCACAATGACTAAAAGTGGTGAATGAAAGTAGGCGAAGTCGATACAAATAATTGTCGTAGATCGATGGTAACAAATTGTGACTGGAAACAGTTGCTGGTGAGTAGAGGTGGAGGTTGAAAGAAAAAGTTGGTGGGCGAAATTGTCGGTTATTGTGTGTGATAGTAGGTGGAGGTGGTATTTAGAAGCGGGGGGACGTGGAGTGGTGTCGAGGTTGGAGGTAGAGGTAGAGGTAGAGGTAGTGGTAGAGGTTGAGGCCGGTGGGTAGAAGTTTTAGTTGAATGTTGTGGAATAAAAAAATAATTTTGACTTTTTTGAAATAATGAGATGTTTTAGTTCATTTTTGGTTTGTACTTTTGTTACACTGTACGAACTTGTTGGATATATATATTATTATTTTTTGCCTTTTGAAAAAAGAGTAATTTTTTTCATTGAATGTACTGTATCATTTTGTGCATTGTTTATTAAAGTTTTTCTAGATCAGAAATATATTTTTTCCTCTTCAAGAACAAGAAATGAAAACATTAATTTTTTTTTTTTTTATAACAAACGGTACAAATGAAAGTGTGATTTAAAAAAAAAAAAAAAGAATTTCTTGTTCTAAAAGAGAAGTATGGTTTTATCCCCTTAAAGAACAAGAAAGGAAAACATTAAGTTTTTTATTATAACAAATGACACTAATGATAGTTGTTTCTTTTTTTTTTAAAAGTATGATAAAGGAAAGACAAACAAGATCGACCTAACTAGTTTTCATTGCTATCGGCATATGACATCAACCAAACCGATGTAGTAGAGTTTCCATTGCTATCGGCATATGACATCAACCAAACCGATGTAGTATAGTTGGTAAATGAAAATAACCAGTGATTGATGTGGTGATAGGTGACGTCGACTGAAGGTAACAATTCAACTACGGATAATGATGAGCTTGGAGCACTAAATGTAGGAGAGTTCGTAAAGGTAGTCCGCAATGGCCAAAAGTGGTAAATGAAAGTAGGCGAAGCCATCAGAAATAATAGTCGTAGATGATGACAGATTGTGACTGGATACGATTGCTGGTGAGTAGATGTGGAGGCTGAAAGTGGTGGGTGAAAGTGTTAGTTATTGAGGGAGATGGTGGGTGGAGGTTGCGGTTCTTGTGGACAGACTGCTGGTGGGTGGAGGTGGTAGGTAGAAGTGGCGAGATGTGGAGTGGGGTCGAGGTTGTAGCTAGAGGTGGAAGCATGTGGGTAGAAGTGGTAGTCGAAAGTTGTGGAAAAAAAAAGGAATTATTTGACCTTTTCAAAATAATGACATGTTTTAGTTCTTAAGAATATTTGCGATATCATTTTGCTTTTTATTTTTGTTACAATGTACTAGCTTGTTAGAGACTTTTTTTTTTTGCTCTTTGAAAACGATATATTTTTTTTCATGGAATGTACTACATCATTATGTACATCGCGCGTTTTTTAATTTCTTTTTACAAAATAGAAGTATGTTTTTTTCCCATAAAGAACAAGAAGGGGAAAAATTAAATTTCTTATTATAACAAATGGTACAAACTAAAGTAGGATTTTTTTTTTTAAAAAAATTCGAAAAAATAATGCCAAATGAGACCTAATTATTTTCCATTGCTATGGGCATATGACATCCACCAAACCGATGTAGGAGAGATGACAAATGCTAATAGCTAGTGGTTGATATGTTGACATGTACCTCGACTGAAGATAGTAGTCCTGCTACGAATAGTAGTGACGAGCTTGGACCGCTGGATGTAGGAGAGTTCGTAAAGATTATTCTCAATGAATAAAAGTGGGGAACGAAAGTAGGTGAAGTCGTCAGAAATAATATTTGTAAATAGTGACAAATAGTGGCGAAAAATGGTTCCTGGTGAGAAGAGGTAGCTACCGAAAAAAAAAGCTGATCGGTGAAAGTGTCGGTTATTGGGGGAGATGATGGGTAGAGGTGGCAGCTATTGTGGACATACTACTGGTGGGTGGACGTGGCAACTGGTTGGTTTGAGTTGTTTCATAGAAGCGGGGGGACGTGGCCTCGAGTGAAGGTTTTAGGTAGAGGTGGATGCCGGTGGATTGAAATGATAGTAGAAGGTATGGAATAAAAAAATAATTATTTAACCTTTTTGAAATAATGAGATGTTTTAGTTCTTTAGAATGTTTGCCATGTCATTTTTCCTTTTACTTTTGTTACAATATACTAACTTGTTGGATATATATATTTATATTTTTTTTTGCTGGTTGAAAATATAGTTAAATTTTTCACTAAATGTATTATATCATTTTGTACATTGTTTTTAATTTTTTTTTCTAAAATAGAAGTACGTTTTTTCCCTTAAATAACAAGGAAGGAAAACATTAAAATTTTAATATAATAAAGGGTACAAATAAAAGTGGATTTTCTTTTTTAAAAAAAGTTTGAAAAAAAAGAAAGAAAAATGAGACCAAAGCACTTTCCATTGCTATCGGCATATATATGACACCAGCCAAACTGATGTAGGGGAGTTTGTAAATGTGAATAGCTAGTGGTTTGTTGTTGTCCGGTGACATCGACTGAAGGTAGCAGTCCAGCTACGGGTTGTGATGAGCTTAGACCGCTGGATGTAGGAGAGTTGATAAAGATAGTACGAAATTGTCGAAAGTGGTCAACTAAAGTAGGCAAAGTCGCCAAACATAATTGCTGTAAATGGTGAAAAATTGTGGCTGCCAAAAGAAAAAGGTGGTGGGTGAAAGTGTCAATTATTGGGTGAGATGGTCGGTGGAGGTGACCGATCTTGTGGATAGACTTTTGGTGGTAGGAAGAAGTGGGGAGCTTGGAGTGAAGTGGAGGTTGTAGGTAGAGGTGGATGCCGGTGGGTATAAGTGATAGTCGAAGGTGGCGGTATAAAAAATAATTATTTGACATTTTTAAAATAATGAGAGATTTTACTTCTTAAGAATGTTTGCGATGTCATCTTTTTTTTTTTTTTTACTTCGTTACGATGTACTAACTTGTTATATATATATATATATATATATATAAATATCTTGCTTTTTGCAAAGAGCCGTTACTTTTTTCATTCAATGCACTATATCATTTAGTACAATGTTTTTATGTTTTTTCTAAAATAGAAGTATATATGTTTTTTCCCCTTAGAGAACAAGAAAGGAAAATATTAAATTTATTATTATAACAAACGGTACAAATGAAAGTGAGATTTTCTTTTTAAAAATAAAAGTTTTAAAAAAGGAATTCAAATGAGAAGTAATTAATTTGAATTGCTATCGGCGTGGGACGTCAACCAAACCAATGTAGGAGAGTTGGTAAATGTAAATAGCTAGTGGTTGATATGGTGACATGTTATGTCGACTGAATGTAGTAGTCCAGCTTCCAATAGTGATGAGCTTGGAGCGCTGGATGTACGAGAGTTGGTAAAAATAATCTATAATGGTCGAAATTGGTGAACAAAAGTTGGCGAAATCGTCAGAAATAATTGTCACGCCCCGAATTAGAAATATTGACTGATCACGGATCATGAGCCTTAACCCAACGAACCAAGAATGCTAAAATGCAATTAGTAGTCTATATACTAATTAGACTTCATTTATTCCATGAATTAATTAATGAAATTTTAAAGTATAACCAGTGGGTCAAACATGCTCATAAATATTCATAAATGATGTCGCAGCATCAATGATAACGTGTACTCAACAGTACTGAAATAATGAATAATGAAATAAATAATGCGGAAGCAAAATATGATAATGTCCTAGAAGTCAAGGATTGGATCCTCCGCAGCAGTCCAACAGCATATAACCTCACGTACTACCCGAAAAATATTATGATTCTACATCAGTAAAAACTGGTGAATGGAATCAAGATAGTACAATAAAGTTCTAAAATTGGGATAAAATAAAGTGTATGAAAAATAACATGGTATGGAGTATACAAAATAATAAAAATGGGTAATCGTAAACTCTTCCGTTCTATCTCTTCAAATCATCTCATTTTGTTTCATTTGAAAATATATTTTCTTTTTTCATTTTTTTCTTTGAAAACACATATGTTTTTCTTTTCAAACAGGACGTCAAGTGTCCTCATATAGTATAACAGCAATATCAGAAAAATATGGTACATGCGACAAGCTCAACAATAGTGGGAATAAATAATCTGGCAACAGAATTAATCTGTGCAAATAAAGTATCAATGTCACATTTACTCAGGGTCGTTTGACCCTTGGATCCAAATCGACATTAGAGTCATCACGGGTTGGCGTCCGG
>JAUTBS010008996.1:0-14662 GCA_032361285.1 Aequorea victoria
CTCATGCTGGAGATCCCGAATATGACTCACGAAGAGTTACTATTTAATTTCATGGACAACCTACAACCATGGGCGGAGTAAGAATTACGTCATCGCGCCGTACAAGATATTGCCACGGCTATGAAAGTTGCGGAGTCCTTGATAGAATATAATGAGAAGGCCAATACATCAAAAGAAAATTGCAATGAAGGTGGGGAAGACAAGGATGATGGTCATTATCACTGGAGAAAGGGGATGGGAAAACCCCCTACGGGCAAAGAAGGCAAGGGTAAAACCATAGGAGAACGAGACAAATTCAAGACTAAGAAAAATTGCTTTCTATGCGACGGACCACATTGGGCAAAGGAGTGTCCTAAAAGAGAAGCCCTCAATGCCATGATTGCAGAATGGGAGACTCAAGTGCAAGCACAAATGGGGTCTATCCAGCTTCTCAATGCTGTCAAAGCTACTCCCGAGCTAACAAACACGAAGGACAGTTCCTTGATGTATGTAAATGCCACTATTAATGAGAAGACTGCCCAAGTCATGGTAGACACGGGCTCATCTCACAACTTCATCAAAGGGGAAGAGGCCAAGCGACTTGGTCTCAAGATAGAAAAAGGTCAAGGAAGGCTCAAGACAGTCAACTCCAAGGCAAGACCATTAGATGGTGTGGCTCGCGAGATGGATCTACACCTTGGCACTTGGAGCAGAAAGATTGACTTCTCTGTGATACCCCTTAATGACTACAACATTGTGTTAGGTATGGAATTTCTACGAAAACACAATGTGGCGATACTTCCTCATCTTAATTCGGTGTGCATCTTAGAGGGAAGCCCATGTATGGTTCCTACAAGGGCAAAGTCAAATCTGAATGTCAATGTTCTCTCCGACATGCGGCTTGAGAAAGCTTCAAGTAAAGGAAGGGCAAAGCGCTTAACCGTAATTCGAGGGAGTGAACAAAAGAAAGCAAATGGAAATAAACGGCACACAGAGTGCATACTTGTAGAGCAAGTCATCAGGAGGAGGAATCACCAACCAAACCATGAATACTTGGAGAAGTGGAAAGGATTGGCAGACAGCGAGGCTAGATGGGAGCCGACGGATGCTGTGTGGCAATTCCAAGAGTTTATACGAAGATTTCAAGAAGAAGATGCGATGAGGACGTCGTCGGATTAGGTGGGGGAGAGTCCCGCAGAATTCTCTAGAATTTTCTAGGAGTAATGGACTAGAGGCTTGTGGAATGATCTAGGGAATCTTAGAAGTCCAAAGAATTATCTAGCACTTGTACTTATTCGAGATAATTCTATAAGAGCATTCTAGAATAGGTTTCTAGATTATTCATGTAGGAAGCTTCTAGAGAATGTTCTAGAACTTCCCAAGAGTGCCTATATAAGGAGGTGGCCTCATTTGGCCAAACCATCCAAAGAAGAGTGTAAGAATCTCTCTCTAAAAAAATATACTCTCCATTCTCGCAAACTCTCAAAATGTTTAGCTTTCTCTCCTACTCTTGTGGCTTTTGAAGGCTGATTTAACATCACAAAGTCTGGTTGTGAGCGTAATCTAAGTCCGTGACAAATGGGAGTTTATGGCATGTACACTAAGCTCTTTTCCCAAAAGCTAAACTACCCATGGTTATAGTTCATCCAATAAATCTTAAATGTTTTGTTGTGATCCCAAAAGTTTATAGACCTGATTGCAAAGTGCTCTACCAGTGTATGTTGGTATATTGGCCGGTTTCACGACATTTGGTATTAAAGCTGGCACCATATTTGGAGTTTAAGAAAAGGCTACCTAGGAGAGGGCTACCCAGACTAGAGTTAGAGCCATCTCAACTACTATCAACCTGTTTCAAGAGAGAAAATTGGCTACCAACCACTACAGTGAAGCTACAAAGTGAGAGCAGCAGAAAAAAGGGCTCCACAGGAGAGGGCTACTTGGAGCAAAGTGAGAGTCATCCAGAGAGGAGAAGGCCATCTATTGCCCGAGAGAAAGCTACCTAGGGTGAGAGCCACGGAAGACATCGGCTGCCGAAGCTTAGTGGTAATGGTAGGTTATGATCCCATGGGTTTACTGGACTTGATCTTACGTGTTTCCATCAAGTATTCTGAGACATATTTCCAACTACAATAAGTTATTTACGATCTTACCACAATATTAAGTTTGTTGTAATACAAAAGAGCACAACTGAGTAACTGATCTCAGTAAGCAAATACTGTTAGGATATTCCTGGATGCACAATATTAAAGTAGCTTTCTCTAGTACGTACCAATTAGTAGTTAAATGAGCAGCTACTATCTTTATGAAAACCTTCATTCACATTTCAGATAACTAGAATGCACCTTTAGTTGCAAAGGAATTTGAAAGGTTTCTAGAAAATGAAGGTTTGAGTTTTTACAAAGTTAGCAAGGATCACAATTCAAAAATAGATGGTGAGGTTAAGTGCGTGGAATAAAAAAGAGTGAAACTGATCAACAAACTGATGTTGGAAAATATTCTGCCGAAGTATTCCAATTTAAGTGCATCAAGCATACATAGTTCAACAAATTCACATAAACTTGCACATGATTTTATACTTTGTGAGGTGGTCAATCGAATCACTTTTTCAAGAAATACGAGACAAAACAAGCCTTGAAATATTTTTCGAAATTATCTGTTGAATTTTGTATAATGCCTTGTAACAGGAAGTTAAATACTCAAAGAATAGAAAAATTAGCGTTTAGGGTTTTGAGGAACAAGGAGAGAAGAAGAGTTGGAGAAAATAATAATTGGTATATGGATCATTCATCAGCCCCCGTCACCGCACATGTATTTATATTAAATCAAACATGACCAAATTACAATAATACCCTTAAGTTAGAGAAATAAAATAAAACTTAAGACTCTAACAAGCACCATGCCACCCAAGAAGAAGATCACATACTGACCTAGGGAACACACAGGACATGCTAAAAAAATCCCGAAGTCCACAGCTTCCAAACTTCTGGGCAATGAATAAAGAGGTGCAGAACCGACTGCCCATATCTCTTGCAAAAGCAACAACAATTAACAATGATAATCCTCCTAATCAGGTTATCCAAAGTTAGAATCTTGTTCTGCACCACACACCAAACAAAAAAAGTTACCTTGGATGGAGTATTAGCCTTCCAAATAGCCTTCCAAGGGAAACGGCGACCGTTGGACCCACACAAAGCTTGGTAGAAAGACCTAATTTGGAAAGTTCTTGCCTTCCATCCACTCTTGTGCGAAAATTTGACCAACCATATAGCCTCGTCATAAGATCCACCAACTCCTCTGTCTTCCAATCTTGCACCTCCCTACACAATAAGATATCCCACACAACGAGATCCCCCTCCATCATTAGGTAATCCGCCACAGAAGTACAAGGTCCACTACTAGCGAACTGATCAAAGTGAACACATCCCTCAACTTCTCGTCCCCACACCAAACATGGGACCAAAACCTAACCCGCCTTCCTTCCCCAACCCCCATAGTCAAGAAATTCTCAACGATATCCCATCCGCTTCTAATACCTTTCCACAAGCCCACTCCATGAGACATAGAAACCTCACCCGATGATCAGTCCCCCTAACTACTCCCATATTTTGCTAGCACCACCCTCCTACATCCGCTATCCCTCCCATAAGTAAACCACGACAACCACTTCCCTACCAAAGCACGATTAAAAATTCCCAACCTCCTCAAACCCAAACCCCCTTCCCAAGTATGAGAACAAACCCTCTCTCAATCTACCAAATGAAATTTAAACTCTTCCCCCACACCTCCCCATAAAAAATCTCTTTGTAACTTTTTCAGCTTTCTAGCCACGAAGCCGAAATGATGAACAGAGACATAAAATAGGTTGGCAAACTGGAGAGAGTACTCTTTAAAAGACTTAACCTTCCCCTTTTAGATAAGTATTGTCTCTTCCATCCGGCCAACCTCTCAATAACAGGATTCCACACATCCTTAGCCTTGAGCGAAGAACCCAACTATATACCCAAATAAGAAGATGGAAGGCTTCCCACTCTACATCTCATAACTGAAGTCGAAGAATCAAGGTTGGCTACCTCCCTCTCAGGCATAATCTCTGACTTCCCCAAGTTTATTTTAAGCCCTGAATCCGCTTCAAAGCAGGAGAGCACACATCTAAGGTAACCCATTTGAGACACTTCTGCCCCACAAAAAATAATGATATCATCAACATAAAGAAAATGAGGCACAAGCCCCGCTGGACTGTCTCATTTCCCTACCCTAAACCCCTCTAAAAAACCTCCCTCCACGGATTTGGACGACATACGGCTCCATCCACTGACAGTTTGGCCGTAGAAATGCAAAAACAGATCCACTTCCTTCATTTAACCCCAAAACCCATCATATCCAACATATAAAGTAGAAAGTCCCAATTAATATGATCGTAGGCCTTTTCGATATCAAGCTTGCACACCACTCTAGGGCATCCACTCCTTAGCCTCGAATTAATGCACTCATTAGCTACCAACACCGAATCCAAAATTTGTCTTCCAGCTACAAAGGCATTTTGAGACTCCTACACAAGAATACCCAGCAACGTCTTCAGCAAACCTGCCAAGACTTTCACAAGCAATTTATAAGCCCTCCGAAGCAAGCTGATAGGTCTGAAATCTTTGACATTCTCGGTGCCAACCTTCTTGGGAATTAGAGCTATGAAAGAGGCATTAAGGCTCCTTTCAAACTCCCCATTCTCCCAAAAGTGATGCAACATCCCCACCACCTTCGGCCTGACAACCTCTCAACATTGTTGAAAAAAGGCCTACGACATACCATCCGGGCTTGGAACCTTATCCCCGTTCAGGCCCTTCAGAGTTGCTACATTCTCCTCCTTTGAGAAAGACCTCTCTAAATCTGTTATATCCTCCCCTGGAATAGACGTGAACTGTATCCCATCAAACTGAGGTCTCCTCCCCCCTCTTCCGAGAACAACCTCTCATAGAAGTCAGCTCATCTCTCTCCAGAACCCTCTCTCTAATTCTGATACGAGCAATCTAATTATGTCTCCGATGAGCATTTGTTACCCTATGAAAAAACCTGGTGTTCTGGTCTCCTACCTTTAACCAAAGATTCTTGGATTTTTGCCTCCAACTTATCTCTTCGATCTTTGCAACTTTTGGAAACTCTACCTTTGCCCTAGCTCTAGCTACCACCTCCTCACTGGAAAGAGTCTGAACTTCCTCTCTTTCATTAATGGAACGAATATTTTCAAGAGCACTATTTTTCTGAGACTCCAAAGACCCAAAAACCTCCCTGATCCATTTCTTCAAGTCCTCCTTAAGAAGCCTCAACTTCTTAGCCAACACATAACTTGGGGGTCCTGCCACCAAATATCCGTGCCACCAAGCCGCGACCAACTCCTTGAACCCATTCGCCTGAAGCCAAATGTTCTCAAACCTGAAAGATGGAAGCCCCAAACTCAACCCACAACTATCTAACAAGATAGGGCAATGATCTGAAACAGGTTTGCGGAGAGTAACCTGAACCACATTTGGAAAGTGCTCCTCCCAAGTAGTAGAGACCAGGAACTTGTTAATGCGAGACATAGAGGGATCCTCCTGAAAGCTGCTCCAAGTAAAACACCCTCTTAACTCTATCTCGCTAATGAAGGAGGAGAACCTCCTTATAGCCCTATCCATAACTGTGCACCCTAGTCGTTCATTCAGGAACCACACCACATTAAAATCTCCAACCACACACCAAGAAGCATTCCAACGGTGAGCAACCACTGCCAACTCTTCCCTCAAACAGTTCACCACCGAACCATAAATCCCAGTGAAAACCCACTAGAAACTATCATCTACATTTTAAAATAAACACGACACCGAAAAGTACCGCACTTCAATCTCCAATTGCTCCACCGCCCTGCTATCCCACATCAAGAGAATCCCTCCAGCCGCCTCGGAAGCCCCTAAAAAAATCCACTCAACCTACCTCCCTCCCCAGATAGACCTAACCAGCTCCCCAGAAACGTCAATAAGTTTGGTCTCTTAAAGGCACACTACATCTGCTCTCCACTCTTGCAATGAAGCTTATAAATTTGTTTTCTTCTCGACCGCATTAAGAACCCTCACATTCCGACTAATAATTTTAATCTTCATATGTAACAAAAACTTCCTCCTCTCACTCTCGCGACCCCTTAAACTTTTCTTCTCCATTCCCTCATAGTTAATTGAGCATTGAAGATTTTTCAATTCCCTTAAACCTCTACTTACTTTGGAGCAAAGCCTTGCCATTGGTCCCTTCTTCAATATTCTTCCATCGTTCTTCTATTACTTGGAAGAAACTCATTGCCTCTTCTTCAAACCCATCAAAAGATAATCCCAAAAAAGTGCCAAAATTTTGAATTGTTCTTAGCACCCAATCTGAAATCTCCTTTCTTGAAGCCCCATCTTCCAGCAAGTCCACATCAAGCCACTGTTCATCAAGCCCTTCCAAAGCCAGGGGAGTACAAGAAAGAATCTCATCTTCCATGAGAGCATTCCTCAAACCTTCCCCAGCCACACTCAACAGAAGCCATGAGCCTCATCCCCTAGCAACCCCTCCCCCCATTCAAGCAAAAAACACCGTTCCCTGTACCAGGTCCCTTGACCTTACCCCTCTCCCCTCCCCCCGCAGCCTTCCTCCTATCACAACCTGCACCAACAATCCCTGCAAGCTCCAAAATCTCACATTTGCCTTCTTCCCCCACTCTCCTGCAAAAAAAAAGTATCAGATGTCAAACCATGTACCACCTCCTTGCCCCCCGACTGAATCGAAACCCTCTCCCTCCTCTCAGTGCACCCTCCAAACCTTCTGGAAAGCCCAAAGGTGAACACAACAACCCTCCCCTTTCTTCAAAGACCAAATCCTCCTCCGGCCCACCATCTTTCCCCCTTCTTGCGAAGCACTGATTCCAACATTCCGATCTCAGGGAAGAGGGATAGATTAGAAATTGAAATCGATACATACCTTTGTAGATCGACTGTAGTCTTTGACCTCCGCCCCGGTGAGAGATCGGATCTTCGTTGGCCTCCTCCATACGAGCTCTGCAAGTGGAAATCCTTCTGCTTTGCTTGTGGTCCACCCGAAGCCAGAATACGAGTTCGACCTGGAATACGTAACTCGTTACCATGGCCCGAAGGCCCACCCGCATCCCAGACCCTTTTCCCTTTAAAATCTGGAAGGCCCACAAAGTCGGGCTGGGCCTCCTTGCCTCCTTACCACATGAGGACCCATTAGCCCGAGCAAGAGGGCCCCTAAACTGGTCTACCGAAGTCTCCCTTGAAAGCTGTCTCCACTGGGCCTTTATGGGCTTCATTAAAAAAAGGCCCATTTCCCACCTCCTTGGGCCTTGGCCGACCCTTTTCTCTGACTTGAACTCCAGACCTCCTTGCGTCGAAGACTCCAGAATCCTTTGGACCCTGAGACGACTTCTTCTTTCCCAGATCACTACGCGACCTGACAACCTACAAATCTCTACCTACCACCATCCTTTTTGTCGCATCGTCCACCCCATGCGCCACAGTCTTCTCCGTTGTCGGCGCACTAAAATCCTCGTCGTTACCGTCGAAGCCTCGTTTATACACGATCTTTGTACCTGCCTCAGCCCAAAGGCGGCATTCGAAACAATACACCCCCACCTCACTCTCACTGACGCCGGAATGTCCATCCCCCTCCCTTTCACCTTCAACCGAGCCCAGCGAAAGTGTTTTTTGGCCATTGTGTCTGCGTCGACCTCAACCAAACCGCCATAGAGATCACCAATCGCTTGGAAGACACCCATGTCCCACAGATGTACGGGAAAAGAAATCACTCGCACCCAACACTCCGATTGTTCCATCCCTGGTCTGTGGCAACCCCCAAATGGCTACCATCGATCGAGAAACAATTGATGACCTCCAAAAACCCAGTTCTCTTTCAGAATCCTCTGTGTCTCCTTTTCCGATGGAAAGCAAAAATATAGAACGACCCACCACCGTCGTATACCTCCACCCCTACTGGAACCTACCACTTTTTGTCTACCCACCCTTTCAATGAAGTAGCCGTGGGAATTGGAATAGATGCTCCACTACCCAGCCTCCCCACCAGGCACCTCTCACGGTAGTTAACTGCCATGTCAGTAGAGCTACAATCCACCTCAAAACCGCAATTGTAACAATTATTCATCGTGGTTAATATCAAATATGTTTTTTTAAAACTTGTTAACTTGCAAAATTCATAGATTTCGTTCTCCAATGAGAAAGTATTTATTTTCCCTTCATAGAGTATTTCTTATATTGGAATTAAAGGTATCCAAAGCTGGAAAGAATATGTATCTGTAGAGAAGTCAAGGGAATTAATCTTGTAGCCGTAATAATGGTGTAAAAGTTGTAGTTGACAACTGTGTAGAATATTTGAAATTGTTACACAATGCAAATATGCTTGTTTAACCACAACACAAACTTACATTTTGGCATACACTACATAGCATAAAAACTTGTAAAAAGTGTTTGCAGAATCTTCCTGGTAGTTGTTTTTTTTGTTATTTTTATTTCTTTTTGTTTCACTTTGCATGATATCATGCATTATTTGAATTAGGAATAACATGAAAGGAAGATGTACCCTTATTTCCCAGTGGAGAGTGAAAAACACAACGGTATTTGTTTGAAGATTATGGCAAAATGATCTAAGGTTTCAGTTCAACTGCACTTAAGACATTGTTGGGACTGTAGTTCACAGAGGCGGCATTGGAAGACACCAACTGCTCAGAGGAGGTTTTTGGGTGCATTTTAAGGTCTGAACCATGGTTATGAAACTAACCCTATAGTTCTGTGGGTGAGTGTGTAATTTTTCTCCTTTTCTTTGTAGTAATTAGTTCTTTGATGATAATCTCTTCATGTGAAAGAGGCTCACTTGCATCTTCTTATCTTGTTTATGGAACATATATTATCAGGTGCACAGACAAGCTTGCTCTTTAACGAACTTATTTTTGTATCATTTAAACGAAATTGATTTTATGTTGTTGGTCAATCAACTAGGACCATTAGATGGAAAATTCCCTTTGTTTCTGTGTTTAGGTGGCTGGCTGATGTAGGGCAGCTCTTACAATTTGAGAGTGATTCTATCCGTGATCATTTATTTGATGGGAAAAGATACAGATTTGACATTAGTGTTAAGAGTTTCTGAACACTGAATCAAGTATACTGATATGAAGATGAAATTCAGTTAGAAAGATCAGGTTGGACCATAAGTTGCTGTATTTCCACAAAGTAGACCTGCATGTTATATTTCCTCATAAGGTTACCCATACATTTTTATCAAAATTCGCTATAATGTTGACATTGAAATCATCTCTGAAAAGCCTTCATCCTTTGTTTTCTCTCTCTACATTCTTGTATTCTTCTGGTGGTATCAGATCTGAGATTATATTTTTCCGTTCTCTCTCTACATTCTTGTATTCTTCTCATGGTATCAAATCCTAGAAAAGGCATCAGATCGGCCCCAACGACGTTGAGGTCCGGGGTGACCTTGAAAAGATCCCAAGGTGGAGAACGAAAAACACCATACGGGTGACAAAGATATGGCTTAAAACAAAAGAAAGTTAAACAGAAAAAGGGTCATACAACGGAGAGCTTTTAGATCCTCGAGACGATCTTGGGAGAAAAAGGGAGCATGCGAATGACAAGGACCCGACTTACGGTAAAAAATAAAGTGTCGGAGTGAAACCCAACGGCAGTGAGGTTCAGGAAGGCCTCAGAAAGACCTAGGATAAAGAAAAAAGCGCGCGGGTGACAGATTCGGCTTACGGCGAAAAAGAATGCGTCGGGGACAAAGCCTAACGACGTTGAGGTTCGGGACGACCTCGAAAAAACCTGGGAGAGAGAAAAAGTGTGCGGGTGACAGATCCTGCTTACGACGAGAAAGAATGCGTCGAGTCACGGCCCAACGACGTTGAGATTCGGGATGATCTCGGAAAGACCCTGGAGAGAGAAAAAACGCGTTGGTGACAAAGACCCAGCGTACAACGAGAAAGAAGGTGTCGAGACGAAGCCCAAGGACGTTGAGGTTTAGGACGACCCCAAAAAGACCCGGGAGAGAGAAAAAGCATGCGGGTGATAAAGACCTGATTTATGGCGAAAAAGAAAGCGTCAGGACGAAACCCAACGACGTTGAGGTTCAGGACGATCTCGAAAAGACGCGAGAGAGAAAAAAAATGTGCGGGGGACAAAAACCAGACTTATGGTGAGAAAGAAGGCGTCGGATTGAAGCTCAATGATGTTGAGATTCACAACGACCTTGGAAAGACCCGGGAAAGAAAAAGCAAGTGGGTGACAAGGACCTAGGTTATAGCGAGAGAGAGGGAATCTACACTAATCAATCAAAAGCAATCAACAAAATAAAACATATAATCTTACAGGATTTCAGCCCTAAACTAAAGGTTCTAAGAACAACATGCAATAAAAATAGAGGCTGGTAGTCTGTAACCGGGTACCTTCTGAATAAAGTCAAGAATATACCTCCCATGCTAGGTATGCACAAGGAAATGGTCAAACGGTACGCAATAACCCTTTTTATCGTATCCAAAGGGGCCTACGGTCAGAAGATTTTCTTTCTTCCCCAACATAACCCCGAGACAGTAAACTGACCGAGGTATCGAGTAGGCTAAATGTTATCTTATTTTATTCTTTTTTTTTTTGAAAAAGTAACCTTTGAAAATGAAAGAAAAGAGATAGAAAACGATACACTGCAAATGCGAATACTAATGAAAAATTTAAAACAAGAATATTGAAGTGTTTTCAAGTTTAGCTTGTTTTCTTAAGTAGATCTCTAGCGAAGTCGCCACTGTGAGGAACTCTCTTGAAAAAAGTGCTCTAAAAATGCTCTTAGTTTTAGAAAAAAGAACGAATTTTATGTTTTGAAAAGAGAGTCCACATGCTAAAGGCCGCACAATTGAAGTCGTCAAATATTGAAAAACTGCTTCGAACATGAGAATGCAGTGCGCGCCATATCGAACATGGCGCACACTACCCAACATGGCTCGTGCCACCATTGAGGGGTGGGTGCGCCACATTTGGCCCTTTTAACATGGCTCGCGACACCATAGCAGGATGCGCGAGTCATATTGAGGGCTAGGAGACCTACTATTTTATTGAAAACAGTATACTCATGTGTTGAAATGTCTTAAAACAGAAACAACAAGAAAGATAACATGCTGAACGACAAGCTCCGTAAATGAAAACTATATTCTTATCCTACACTCCATGCATTTCAACAAAATACAAATCAAGGAAAAACATATATATACTCATATGCGAAGGAAAACATGGCAAGCTCAGACTAACTAAAGGACATGTCATTGACACAGAATTATGAATTCATAAAATAGAAAAACAAGATGCAGAGCAGAACGACCAAACTGGGGCTTGCAACAAACATGGCTCGAACCATGTTTAACCTAGCGCACGCCACCTATGGACATGGCTCACGCCATATAGATGTGGCCAACGCCATGTTGTAGAGGCCAAAACTTTCTGTCTTGACAGAAACAATGTCATAGGTGCACAAGATACTCAAAACGAATATGGTACGAGAAAAATAACATAACATAAATTCTATCTATCAAAAAGAGAGATGCTATAGAAACATGTAAAACTAATTAATTAAGCAATAATCACGACCTCTTTCTGAAAAAATAGAAACGAAAGGACAGAAGACGTTGTGATGTTTAAATCTTACCGAAACAAAAAATATAGAATCTCGAGCAATGCTTGGTTGCTATCCGGGCCCCCTAAATGCGTCACGTCGTCTCGTCTAATACAAGTCGTTCTCCGTACGATCTTCGAGAAATGTTTCGAACAAGAATTCAGGCAAACACCGTTCATTTCAATTCATTTCATATCTGACATCCATTGTTAATAAGTTTTACACAAGAACAGTTAGTACAAAATTTGTAAGGAGTCCTAAGCAGACAAAAGGAATTCTAACATTCTGTTCTCTTACAACATGATTCTAGACCCTACTAAACAAAAAAGGTATGGGAAATCCCTCCCGACTTCCATCTCTAATTCCCAAGTAACCTTGTGCACATCGTAGCATTCCCAGTGTATTTTTAAATACCAAGATCCAACTGCTACTGGGTTTCATTCCTCGCGGTCCGTGACTAAAATGGGCCATTCGGTGTAGGTCTGGTCATTGTCAAAATCTAGCTCTTCATCCAGACTAAAGATGCGGTCCTCGTCGAGGGGCCGGTGGTGCTAGAGTAGTTCGTAGGGCGCGACGTCCCCACTCAGGTAGCAAAGCCTGGCGGTACCCCAAGTCGGCAAGACCTTCATCCATACTGCTCAATGATGGGCATGGGTCCAAAATAGGAGTATGCATAGATAGGTGTCTTCCACCTGCACTGAACCACTGGAACAACTCGGGCGTACACAATCGTTCCTATGAGATAGTGTTGGGGTGCATTCAAATGCCTCGAGCAAACCAGAATCCCCTCGTCATCGTCCGACTTCACAGGTGGGGCCTCTTCGTCATTGTCGACCTCGCTTAGCGCCTCCTCAGGCTCATCTCCATCTCCTTTGTCGTCCGCTTCATTCCTTAAGTCATCTGGGTGGAACCAGGCCAAAGGCATGGCATGAATAGGTTCTCCCTCCTCCCCCACGTCAGGTAGGTCTTCCATGTCGTTGCCATCCACGTCGGTAAACTGCTCGAAGTATTCCTCTAGCTCGGAATCAGAAGACATCCTACAAGGCATAATTTAATAGACGTAGTTTATTTTTTTAGTTCATAGCTTATGCTTAGATTATTATATATAGACTTAAATCATACGTATGATAGAATCACGCTCCACAAACGCAAAGTTTCGCATAATCCCAGACCTCAAAGGTTCACTAAACCTAAGTTGTGATGCCAAGTTGTGATACCCCGAAATTTGGTACGTCAAAAGTCTTAATTGTAGTATATAGGGTTATACTAATGCCAAACATCCATCATATATTTAATATTTAACTATAGCAATAAAGTTACATTCCCATAGTTTGTTCACATCTTGTTCATGCATTACTTCACATTACATTACGTACGTATCGACGCTGTCTTCCTCTTCTATTCCCTCTTCGTTACCTGACATAATACGCAATGAGCTACAAAACCTAGAAAGAAAAGTCCAAGGACCGGACCTTCTTAACACATAATATATAACATGGTAAAAATATAATTTTGATTCACATCACAATATATACAGTAGATGATTATGCATGATGGCAAAACTATGATTAAGACAGGGATTCCTTTAACGCCGAAAGGAAACACACAACCCGAACACACAAGTCATCCATATCCGATTCCCTTTAGGTAGCTCTATGACCCACAGCGAGTTAGATATCCATCCGGTTCATACAAGTCCCTGGCTTGAACCAATCGTTAGACTTCCCATGATTTTTGCAACTAAATACCCAGAGCATCACGATCCAGATTCTCCATTGGTAGCTCTATGACTCACAGTGAGTTAGATACCCATCCGGTTCATACGATTCTCCGGCTAGAACCAGTCTTAAGACCCGCCTTGTCACACTACGACCTGTAGCTAGTTGCGTACTCCACTAGTTCATAAATTTTCCAAGGGTGTGGGGTTCATCCAGGCTAAGAATTCGAAGATCCGTTCATTACCGACCTTGCCCTGTTACCTCCACTCTAACGAATCCTGATGAAGTGGTCCGTGTTAAGTTCATAAGTCAGACTTGGTGTACCAATAACAACTGAACCCATCACAAGGTTACATCCTGGAAGGGAAACCAACCCAATCCAACAACAAGAACTACCCAAGCCACAAACTATGTGAACTTATTTAACACAATAAAGTTATATCAAGAAACCAGCCCTAACCAAGCTAGACACATGGTGAAACTCCCATCCCATGACTTAGGCCATGCATGTTTAATGTTTTGATTCTAGTATAAAGCTCATACACCCTTAATCAATTCATGCAAGATCATTTATAAACATGGATGATAATCAAAAGAAGCAAACAAGTCTTAGGAATGGGTCTTGACTAAAACTCATGACTTTTCCTCAAAACACAGATTTCCAAAACTTGTCCATCCATTTCTAAAATATTTTAAAAATACCAAACATCGCTAGAAAATTCTGAGAGCTTTCAGGAAGCTAGATTATTCTGTTACCTAAACTTGTTATGAAGAAACTGAGAGCTGGTTGTAAATATAAGGGTGGTTAAAAATTTGTGGGAACGTGTCTGTCCGAAAAGGGTCTATTTGGAAAAAGATGGATTTCTCACAATCTATCCAATGAAAATGAGTTTTATAGATTTTACGTAAAATTAGACCCATAGACCTTTCTTTTCATATGTGGCTCATCTCTAGGGGGTTTTTCTTGATTGTTCTATAATTGTTCAAAGTAGGATGTTTTGCTGCCATTCATACACAAAATCTTTAAAAATGGCATAGGAATTTAAAAATACATTTTTGAGCTCAGCCGAAAATCACACATACTCAAGGCATGCTAAAATAACATTTTTAAAAATAGGTTTTGATTTTGAAGAATTTTAGGTACCACAAAAATTTCTAGAGTTGGCTAGAACCACACTGTTTTACTAGAGAAACAACATTTTCATTCTACTATCACTTATCTCCTATCTTAGCACATACAAGACTTGACTAAACACATCATAAAAACATAT
>JAUTBS010009107.1:0-14660 GCA_032361285.1 Aequorea victoria
CTCAAATTCGTTTCTCCCACTTTAGAGTTAATCATAGAATTAATTAGCAAAACAGATAGTTTAGCCTCTTTGTCCCTGTGAATTGACATCTGATCTCAATCGCTATTCTACGGAGTAGTCGTTATTACTCGATTTTTATAAATTTATCTTTGATCACTTAAACGACGCGATCAACTACCGAATTAGATTAATAATTTACTGATCAGATTTACTTATAGTATCAAAATTTATGAATTTATCAAGAGCGTATTACAATCTAGAATTATTCTCGATACGAATTCTTCCAAAATATAACACGATCACATTATAATACCCATTACTCAAACTATAGGGTTTTTTAAAATAATAAGATTGAATCGCACCCGTAAGTAACTCAAAGTAATGAATAATAAAACACGTCACTATTCAATATTTCTTAGGATTAAGAATCTATGTAGTCTCGAGAAAACCGTAAAATTATGTAAATCCAATTCTGTCAGTATATGAATTTTAATTTTTTATTTGGTCCTGTTCAATACATTCATGGTGTACCGAACACAATCTCCCTTAAATTATCAAATAAATTCATATAATTAAGATAAACTACTGAGATTATGCCCGCAGTTATACCGATAGGATATCAACTCTATCTAGGCTGTGAACTAATATAATTATACAAGAATTAAAGTTCTGATATTCTATAAGTAAGTCAAACTCTACTTACCAAAATTCTTACTATGTATAATTACCGACATTCCACATATTAATTATAAATAATTAAAATAAATTTTTCACAAAATACAAATATAAATGGCCTAAGACAATCCATTATATTATTAAAAAATAATATAAAATGTGTAACACTGATTTTATATAAAAAAAATCTAACACCGTTGTCTGAGATGAAGGCTT
This sequence comes from Aequorea victoria, assembly GCA_032361285.1. Taxonomy (NCBI): domain Eukaryota; kingdom Metazoa; phylum Cnidaria; class Hydrozoa; order Leptothecata; family Aequoreidae; genus Aequorea; species Aequorea victoria. The sequence continues at coordinate 892 of JAUTBS010009107.1, forward strand.
TTGGGATGCCGAACCTGGTGACTATGTTCCTCCGTGTGAATTTTTTCACATTCGTATCCCTTATTTAGCTCAAGGGTTCTACCTTGACCCACTTTGTGAAGTAGTATGTGGCCGTTATGAGGAATCTCTTATTGTTTGCTGCTTTTAGTAGCTACCTGACTAAGTTCAGTCCCCACTGGGCAGAAGGCCAGGGGCTGGTAAGCGGCGATAGGTGCCTGGCTGGGAGATGGATAATAGGGCCGAACATTTGGCACTTTTTACATTTTCTCACCTATTATCGGGCGTTCTTTTGCATGTATGACCACCAGTACCCTTGTGAAATCACTCAGTGGGCTAAGAATTGATCCCCTGTGTGGCTTCCGCAGATTCCCTCATGAATTTTGAAGAGCAGGTATTCTACCGTGTTCGGATGGATGCACAGTAAATAAAGGACTATGAATGATTTCCTATAGAGCTGGCTGGATGGTGAGAGCCAGTATTGGGTCGATTTGTGTAGAATATTTTGTTCCTCCTTCTTATCATCCGGCAGCTCGCCCTTTTGCAAGTAGGCGATGATCAGGTCCATCCAGCTCAGACTGAGCTCCGCTGTGATCGAGACCTCTTTATCTTTTAGGTGTTGGACTGTGACCGTCTCTGCCCTCCAGGGCCTAGGGTGGAGGCCAGTTTCTCCATATCTGTTCGATCTTAAAGGAGCTAAACCCTTTGAACAATTCTCGGGCTGCTTCCGCGTATCTTCTCATACTTTTATCTCTTGCTTGGTATTCTCCAGTGATTTGACTGGTTATAAGCTTTGAATTGCTATACAGGATGAGGTCATTTCCCCCAATTGCTCAGTGGCTTACAGTCCGACAAGCACCGCCTTGTATTTCAGCTTCGTTGTTGGATGCTTGGAAGTTGAGTCTTACCGCTTCTTCAAGAGTTACTCCTTCTAGCGAGATGAGTATGATTCCTAGTCTAGCTCCTCTTTGGTTCGAGGAGCCATCGACTCAGTACTTCTATACATCTCCGACGAACACTTTTCACGCTTCAGCAATGTTGGGCTACCCTGGCTTGGTCGTGGTTCGGACTTCGGCAGACTTAGTGCTTTCCAAGGACCGGGTATGATGAGACGAGACCGCGATGAAGTCGGCCAGGACTTGCACTTTTATAGCAGTTCTGGGCTGGTACTTGATGTGGAAGTTGTCAAGCTCAATTTCCCACCTGGCCAGCCTGCCAGACAGGTCGGCCTTCCGGAATATGACCTTCAATGGGTACTCTATGAGTACTATGATCGGATGCGCCTGGAAATATTGCATGAGCATCCTAGAGGCCGTTGCGAGTGCAAATGTAAGTTTTTCTAGAGGGATGTATCGTGATTCTATCTCTAACAGTGTCCTGCTTACGTAGTATATCAGCCGATGCTACTTATCTTCTTTTTTGACGAGCATCGTACTTACCGCATGCTGGGAGACTGCTTGGCAATGAGTTGTCAGGAGAGGGGGCTGAGCCATGTATGTTTTAAGCCCCCGAGCGCTTGGTTGCACTCCTCGTCCCATTGGAACTGCGTCATTTTTCATAGAAGCTGAAAAAATGGTCAACATTGTGAGGAACCCCTCCTTCGAAAAACAAAAAAGCCACACTCTATCATTTTCTTTTTCTTTTGAAATACGCTCTCGGTTTTTGAGATAAAAGAAAAAATAGTTTATTTTATTGTTTTGAAAAGAGAGCCTCCCCCAAATGAATCCGTGTTAAAAGCCGCACAATTGGAGTTGCCACTTGATTTTCGGAAAAATCAAGAAACCAAAACTTTTAAGGAAGTAGTCCGTCCATACCAGAGATAATAGTTCGGGAGCTAGGGTACGACAGGAGAATGTATTAGACACCCCTCTCGCCCGATCCGAAGACCGACCTTTATTAACCATTTTTTTATTTTATCTTAAATTTATCAAAGACAACACATACAGAAAGGGGGTTGGAAAGAGAATATTAAAAAGCAAACAAGGAAGTAAAACATAACCTAAAACTAAGGTCTTCTATGCGTACTTACACTTAAAGGCATGTCAAGTGGGAGATGGCAGCATATCAGTGCAGTTAATGCATATAAAATACTGTTAAAACAAAAAGATGTAGGAAAAAGTTACTGGAAGCCACTGGTTTTTAAATAGATGTGGCGCACGCCAGCTCATAACCTGGCGTGCGCCATATGGACATGGCGTGCGCCACCTTTGGGCTCTTTGGATGTGGCGCATGTCACTATTGAAGAGTGAGATCGACAGAGGGAGGTTTAAAATGGGCTACTATTTTAAGAAAACAGTGTGCTTTTTGTGTGTGGGTGTTTTTATAGAAGAAAAAAAGCAAAAAAGATAGCAATTCATGTAAGATTTTCGACAAATAGTCTAAACCCTACATTTCATGCATTTCTAAAGCTAAAAGACTAAGAAAAAAATAAAGAAAACATATTTTTTAAGAAATAGGAAAACACAAACAAAGAAGAACCCACCAGAGGGGTACTCCAGACATCACGAACAATGGGCAAGAACTCCTCGTGATCCGCCCAGAAATCAAAATATTTAAAAGGTTTCCTAGCCCTATACACATCAAAGTTGAGAACCACCTCAATCGGTGAATGATCAGAGACCCCCGGGGCCAGGAAATTAGCACTCGTTTGAGGAAATAGAGTCATCCATGCTTCATTCACCAAGACCCGATCAATCTTTGATTTAATATGATTCAGTCATAATTGGTTATTTGACCAGGTGAACTGAAAACCCGAGTACCGAAGGTCATCCAACTCAGCATTATACAAGCAATTGTTAAGGTCCTCCATATGCACCAGCTAGCTAGGGTTCCATCCGAACTTCTCGTAAGGAAACCTAATGGCATTGAAATCACCCAACAAAACCTAAGGAACCAAGGAGCCTCCAACCGAGAGACTCTCCACCCACCGCCACAATTGCTCCCTATCCCGACCTCTATTCATCACATAGATAAACGAAGCATCAAAACTACGCTTAGATTCAATAAGAGAAATCCTAGTGTGAATTCATTTATCCCCCTTGGATAGTAACTCCACCTTAAAATATGACGGGTCCCAATATACCTAGATGCGACCCAACTCTGAGAACTCATAATTAAACTCTCTCTTCTAGCCATTAAACATTCGATTAAAAATAGCATCAGCCAAAACAGACATAACTCTCGTCTCCAACAGGGCAATAATCTTAATCTCATTCTTCCTAATTAAGGCACTAACCTCTCTCTGTTTAATCCTATCGTTAAGCCCACGAACATTCCAAGCAAATAAATTTGACATAAAAACAAAAAAGGAAAAGAAAGCCGAAACACCAAACCAGATCAAACATACCTGTTAGACCTCCTTTTGGAGATTTTTGACTTGCTCCCCGAACCCTTGCCTTTAACCGCAATCGACGAATTAGGAGATACAGCTTCCATCGCAGGTACCACCTCCACATAGCTCTGAGCCTCTCTAAACAGCCCATCATTTGGTCTGCTCATATCCTGGGAAGAAAGCCCTTTAGGAGAAACACTCCCCCCGTCAACAGCCTCAACAGTCTGTACTTGGCCTACCCCAGACACCCTAGTATTAATCTTTTCTATCACCCCGGCAGGAGCCAACAGATCAACTAGCTGGAGCTTTTGATCCTTAGATAAAGATTCATCTAAAAGCTGCCCCACAAACTCGGCTGCAACAACCTGCTGAGTACTATCCACCGGAGACAAGAGTCTATCCTTTTCGAAATCAACCTTTTGAACATTACTGTGCTCAACCATATCCATAGGTGCATCCCCACCTGGGACCACACCAATGGTGTTCCTTTTCCCAACCACTTCCCAAACCAGGTTATGGTTAACCTCCATCTGTTGTTTTGGATTTTTTAATTTACTCTCAAACCTCTCAGTTGAGTGGCCGAATATTTTGCAAACTGTTTATTTATGTTGTCGCCTTTTCCGTGGTAGCTGGTTTGTGTTCTCTTTGGTATTGCTATGGAGAAGAATCTAATTTTTTGTTGCTGCTTTATCCTGTCCCGTTCTAATTGGCTGCTGCTGGATCCCTTTCTGCTATTTTGGTGATGCTGCTATGATGGTCTATTTTGCTTCTTTTTTATTTCGTTGATTTGCTATTTTTCTCGGTGATTATGGTTTTTTTTTGTGGTTTCCTCTTTTGCTTCTGCTATATTTGCTGCATTTTGCTGTCATCCAGGTGGCCCTATCTGTGATACTGCTTGCTTGTCTTCTTGCTGCCTGGTGAAGGCTTTTTGGTTTGTTGTTTAGCGAGTGGTTTAACTTGTTTTATGTTCGGCCAGGGGTTTTCCCCTTGTAATTCTATATTTATTTTTTCTTTATTTTATTTTCAATTATCTAAAAAAAAATTAAAAAATTGAACCGGAAAGAATGAGGCCAACGACCTCTTTCTCCCCCTTTACTGAATAGAAAGAAGTTCTAAGGAAGGAAAAAGATGAATAAATGAAAAAGATGAGAAAAAAGGGATTTACCATGTATCCTGGAAGAAGAGTGAAGTTTCAAGCAGTTTTGAAACTTTTTCCTCAAATACGGTGCATCCTCAGGAAGCCTTCCGTGCAGTCTTTGACTCCTCGGAGTCCTTCAAATGCAAGGAATTCTGAATTAGGTAGTCTTAGTTTCGAGTTTTAAGAATTTTTTATGCTTAAATTTATATTTTGGCGGAGGTTTGGCTTGTATATAAATTGAGATTCAATTCTGCAGAGGTTTTATGCTCAGAGAATTGCTGTCTTTAATAAGGTGGGAGCGGGGTCTATTTATAGAAAATAGGCAAGGAGCTATCTCAGAGCCAAGGTTTCCTCTCAAGGTGGCACGCGCTAGGTGAAATGGTGTGGCGCCAGGTGGTGGTGATGCGCGCCAGGGAAAAATGTGGTTTAGGGTTTGAAGTAGCATGGTTAGGGTACGAAAAAAGGTAGTGGCATGATGCCAGGGTGGAGGAAAGTGGCTCAAGGTTTTGAATGGTGCATGGTTTTTGGAGGGAAGTGGCGTGTGCCACTTAGAGGTGGCGCATCGCTGGGTTGGGGTGCACCAAGGGGTATTTTTGGTATTTTAGGTGTTTTAACCTATCTTGGGATATTTTTTGGGGAATTATGGGGTATTCCTTGGACTCTTGGACCTACACGAATGCTATTTTGATGCAATTAGTGTATTCATTCATCATCGAAAGCTTATAGAACCGATCTATGTTCGATTTAATTAAAATTGGGGTGTCTACAGTTGTCCCTCTTTAACAAAACTCTCACTGCAACGCATGGATGAGTGCAGTTCAAAGTACCATAGACAACCCCTTTTGATTAAACCGTTCATTAGACAAAGAAAAACAAAATAAAACAAAAACAAAAGAAAAACGTGCAAAACTATCATTTTAGGTCATGAGTGGACCGCGTGCCCAGTTTATAGTTGTGCTGGACTGCATACCCAGTTTATAGTCGTGTCGGACTGCGTGTATCAGTTTAAAGTCATGCAAGACCGCGTACGTAATTTAAGATCATATAGGACCATTTATTCAGTTTAAAGTCATGCTGGACCGCATGCGTAGTTTAAGGTAATATAGGACCTAAGGTACTCAGTTTAAGGTCATGAGATAAATCGATTTATTCGATATAAGATCGAGGGTCGGACCCAAAAGCACTCAGTTTAAGGTCGTGAGACGGACCCAAAACACTCAGTTTAAGGTCGTGAGACGGACCTTCTTTGGAATCCCAGGGTGTGAGAACGAAGCTTATCATGAGTAGCCGGGTGATTTTGGTGATCAGAAATTGTTTTAAAGCTTTCTTTTATCGAGGAAGGACCCTAAATTTTAGAATTTTTTAATTTAAAACTCATGATATGATGAACGGGAGGTGGACACGTAGCCTGCGCCACGTGTCTCAGAGAGAGGTGACGTGGCGCCACATGGTTATTGGTAGACATGGCACGTGATAAGGAAAGTGGCATAGCGCCACATGTCGATTGGACTGGTTGGCGCCACATGGAGGGAAGTGGCGTGGCGCTAGGTGATGATTGGATTTCCTAGCGCACAAGGAGGGAAGTGGCGTAGCGCCACATGGTGATTGAGCTGACCTCGCGCACGAGGAAGGAAGTGGCGCAGTGCCACGTTTGAAGGAGGTAAGTGGCGTGCCACTAGGAGGAAAGTGGCGTACGCCAGGTAAGCCGAAGGTCGCGAGTTTTCTTTAAGTTCGGATAGTGGTTCATTTCGGTCGTATGCAAAACTCTGACGGTCTCCGCTCTCCCTACTCTGTCTTATTCTCTCTACTTTCTTCCTACTTTTAACTTTCAGCTTTCTCAATGGCAAACAACGAGGATCAAATGACTAGCGGCATGAACCTCGGCCAAGGTGGCGCAGGACACGAGACAGATCTCACTCTGGCAACTGGTGTCACAGTGTTCCCCGCACAGTCTGGCAGGACCTAGAGTTGTGATTTGTCTTTTAGGAACCTGAACTCTCTTGTATTATTGCATGGCTGCTCTCATTCTAGTCAGTCCCAGCATCTAGAGTGTTCTCAGCATTTCATCGCTATAGATAGCCTGCTAGATGCCGCCGACGCTGCCCGAGCTATGGAGAAGGGCGGACCTTTAGAGTGCCCCACTAAGGAGCCAGCGATGGACAACCCTCAGGTCTCAGATCCCTTCCGCGGGGTTTTGGCTGGGGAGATGCCGAGGGGTTTCGACCCAACAAGGTATGACCCTCCGGCCCATTCTTGGAAGTTTCTGCCGACTTTCCGCTTCTACTACACCGACACCAGCACGGACTCAGATCAGTTGCTTCAATTTTTGAGTTTTCATCTCTCGATGTCAAACCGCCAGGTATGTCTATTTCATTTATGTTTAATTAAACCAAATAAAATCCGAAGCATTTGGATGGATAATTTCTCAGAATATAACATCAAAAAACTTGAACTTTTAAAATTAAAACAGATATGAACTTAGAAACTTTGTATGATTAGGTTGAACCCTATATCTTTTATTTCATTTTTTTTGCATATGTGTATGTTTTTTTGAGGTTTCCGTCGTTGGGTTGCGTGTTAACGCTTCTCGCGGTGAAAATTCTATTTTTATCCTTAGATAACGTTTCCACATTTCTCAAGGGGAACTTTGATTTTTCCATCAAGTCGCGGGTTAAAACTTCCTGAGGTGAAATTTTATTTTATTTTTAATTAATTTTATGTCCCTAGATTAACATTTTTACGTTTTAGGGAATTTTTAATTAACTCTGACTTGGGTTACATATCGACGTTTTCCAAGCAAGAAGGGTTTCCCTTCGATCTGCCCGATCCGATGTAACACATTGGGTCTTGCGTTCAACGGTTAGTGGACGATCCAAATGGTCCCATTTTGGCTGAATATCTGTTCGTTTCGACCAACTTTAGGTTGTGTCGTACGTATTTCCTTGGGAATTAACTGATCCATTTTTGTCCCTAAACAAAGGTTTGCACATTTTTCTAGGGGTTTTTTAATATTTTTAATTATTTCTGACTTGGGATACGTATCGATGTTTCCCGAGAAGAAAAGGCTTCCATTCAATTTGCCCGATCCGGTGTAACGCATTGCGCCTGCGGATCGTGGTCTTACGGTCTGAATGCGTCCCATTTTGGTTGGATCTCTGTTCGTCCCAACCAACTTTAGGTTGTGTCATACGTATTTCCAAGGGAATTAATTGATATGTTTTTGTCCCTAGACAAATCTTTGCATATTTTTCTAGGGTTTTTTTTAATATTTTTAATTAACTCCGACTTGAGTTACGTATCGACGTTTCCCGAGAAGGAATGGCTTCCCTTCGATCTGTTCGATCTGGTGTAACGCATTGTGCTTGCGGATCGTGGTCATACGGTCTGAATGCGTCCCATTTTGGCTAGATCTCTCTTCGTCCTAACAAACTTTAGGTTGTGTCGTACGTATTCCCGAGGAAATTAACTGATCTTTTGTTTTGTCCCTAGATTAACAATTTTACGTTTATCTAGGAGGTTTATCTTATTATTTGACTTTGTTTTGTCTCTAGACAAATGTTTTCACGTCTTCCTAGGGAGTTGTTGTTAATTCACCTATGGGTTACGTAGCAACGTTTCCCAATATGGGCAGACTTCCCTTCGCCCTGTCTGAATCAGGTTACGCTTCGCACTTCTGCTCATGATGTATTAGCTACACGACTCTGGGTCATTCTAAGTTGCGTTCCACGCTTCCTGAGCTGGGTAGGAGCGCTCTTACCTAACCGACTTATGTTGTGCTGCCCCGTGTCCCGGGAGAGATTTGGTGGCTTTGTCCCTAGATAAACGTTTTTGTATTTTTGTAGGGAAATTATTATTAGGGTTTTGTCCATAGACAAATATTTTCACATTTTTTTAGGAGTTTGTTGATTTTATATTTATGTTTGTCCCTAGACAAATGCTTGCACATTCTTTTAGGGGAATTTTTCATTCATTCATTTTTTTTTTGTTTAGACAAGTTCTTTCACACTTTCCAAGACTTTATTGAATCTTTTTTTGGGTCCAACTTAGGTTGCACTTTCACGCTTCCTAAGAAGAAAATTTTCAATTTTCCCGGTCAGTAAGTAAACGTTTGCACGCTTTCTTAAGTTTTTATTGGATTTTTATTTTTGGTCTGACTTAGGTCGCGTTTCAAGGCTTCCTAAGAGAAAATCTTTTATTTTAGGTCACTAGGTAAGCGTTTACACATTTTTCTAGGTTTATTGGGTGTTCTTATTTTTGCTTTCGGTCCAACTTAAATTGCATTTTCGTGCTTCCTAAAACATTTTTTTTTCTATTTTCAGGCACTAAGTAAGCATTTTCATGCTTTCTTAGGTTTATTGAATGCTTTTATTTTTGCTTTCGGTCCAACCTAGGTTGCATTTTCGTGCTTCCTAAAATGGAATTTTTCTATTTTCAGGCACTAAGTAAGCATTTTCATGCTTTCTTAGGTTTATTGAATGTTCTTATTTTGGCTTAAGGTCCAACTCAAGTTGCATTTCCGTGCTTCCTAAAACATAATTTTTCTATTTTCAGGCACTAAGTAAGCATTTTCATGCTTTCTTAAATTTATTGGATATTTTTATTTTTGCTCAAATTAAGCTGCGCTTCCTACTGCTTAACATGATGAATTTTTTATTTTCTTAGTCAGAATATACTTTCTCTTTTCTTTTAGCTTTTCTTTCTTCAGTTTATCTCATCTGACAATTTTTTTGTGTTTTTATTCTTTTTTGCAGATCGGCGAGTATTTACGTGAATTTAGGGGCTCTGCCCGAATCCTTGAGTGGTACCAGGTTCTTTCCTTGAGAGCCGGGTACTTGTTGATAGATTCGGGTTTCGCCAGTTTATCCCCCTTCTCATGAGTAACCTTGACCCCGCTGGATTTTGCTATGATTATGGAGATCAGGATGGGGGGAGATTTGATTCCCCTCGACCCCACTGTCGGCTTGTACCCGGAGGCACTCACTTACTGGCTTGGTGAGGTCCGTCATCAGGCCGACCGAGAACTTATCCGGTACGCTTAGCTCATGGAGAGATATATGGAGTTTGAGTGCACTAAGCCCCGCCACTTTGACTGGGTTGCTCAGGCATTCCTTCTCTATCTTATCGGTGTATGCTTGTTCACGAACATGAACAACACCGTTCAGCTATACTTTTTGGGAGCCTTGCATGATTTTGACCAGATATCGCCCTTCGATTGGGGTGGAGCAGCATTTGCGACCTTGTACACCGGTCTGCGGTCCATGTATTAGACCAATGAGATGTCCGTGATCGGGTACTGGCGGATCTTCGAGGTATGATTCTCATCACACTCTTTGTCTGTTCAGTTCGTTGGTACTTTATCACTTATTAACTTGGTCTAACACTTATTCTGATTATTTTTTATATATATTTTTTGTGTTTCTTCTTTCTTTTCCCTATTTTTTTTATCTTATTTTATTTACAGCTATGGGCATACGAGTTCCTAGGTTTATCACACCCAGAGAACATACAATCGGATTCCCAGATCATCCCGCGAGCAGCTCGGTGGGGTCGGAACACCCGAGGAAGGAAGGAGGATGAGAAGGACTTGAGTACCTATCGTCTCCGCCTAGATCACCTATCCCCTGCACAAGTATGTTCTATTTTAACTTTACGCGTGTTTTATTTTAGGGATTTCTCCCGTACGTAACCTGTGCTGGGTTTATATTTATATTTATTATTTTCTTTTTATTCCCAGGTAAATTGCGGAGTATGGGATGACATGGAGGTTCGGGCGGGCGAGGATCTGATGAGGAGCCGCCAGACCCATTAGAGGAGGATCCTGCTGGAGGGGTCATTCTGCTTGGAGAAGTTCTTGGGTAAGTGGGTAGTTCGGTAGACGTTGAGGCTAGACCATTTCTGGGTCCCTCAGCCGCCTCTACTCAGCATGAGGTTGACACACGCCATGTCATTTGAGGATGTCGATGAGGATTTGTACGACTTCGCGGCTGGGAATTTCCTAGCTGATGGGGAGTACGCGGCCTTTGCACGCGACTATCTAATGCATCCGATGGGCATCCAGTTTGTAGAGGTGCAGGCTGGAATACCCTCGATGTCTTGGGTTTCTCCGGTGCCACGGCTACTCGGGCTGTCCTTACTACTGCTGGCGCCGGTGTTGCTCCTGCCGCAGGTCAGGCCGCTTCTGTCTACGCCACTCTGGTTCCTGATTCGATGGTTCTTCTTTTCCACTGTTGTCTCGGGTGGTGGACACCTATGGGGATGGATGTCCGCATCCTATCCGGCTATCCTCGTCCTCTCCATGAGCCGTCGTAGTGGTGCTTTGGTGCTGGCGTTGATGTGGTACTTCTTTCATTCCCTTTCATCCTTTCTCTTTTATTTTGTTTTATTTTAGCTAGTTTGCCTAACACTTTTTTTTTCTATTTCAGGTTCCTCTCCCTTTTGCGGAGGAATGCATTCACACTATTAATGCGTTGATGATACTGGTGAGGCAGCAAATGTAGAAGTTGTGGGAGGCCCGTATCGACCCCATTCCTCGTCTTACTCAACCTTTTTCCCGTCCGGTGATGTTTTATTTACTCGCATGCCTTCCCAATCTCTCTTTTTTCCATTTTGTTTTATTTTAGCTGTATATACACATGCTCTAACTGTACTTATTTCTTTCTTTCTCTTTTTTGCAGCCTTGCTCGGTCAGCCATACTTCCGTTCTTGGGACATCCTCTTTTTCTTATGTCGCTACTCTGTCTGCTGTCAGTCCCTCTACAACTGATTCTCAAGGATCTGCCCTATGGACTGGGGTTCGGGCACGTTAGGATGATAGCGACGAGGACATCAACTCGGAAAATGCCATTACTTTTGCATCCTCTATTCCGGAGTCTTCGCGTCGCACTCATCGCCGACGCGATTAGGATGTCCCATATTTTTCTTTCTTTTATTGGATGTACCTGAGATACACTTTTTATTTTTCTTGCATATACATTTTTATTATTTTTGTGGGATAGGCCTTCGTGCCTAATTTGGATATTTATTTGGTATTTATCTACATGGGTGAATTGTGTTTTATTTACAAAGATTGCAAATCTACAGAGATTGCTATATACATGGATTATGTATGTACATGATTGATTTATTTACAGGGTGACTTATTTACATGTGTACATGATATGTACAGGATGACTTATTTACAGTGATGGTATGTACATGGATCTATTTACAGGGATGATATATACAGGGATATATTTATAGGGATGGTATGTACAGGGATATACAAGATTATTTATAAGGATTTTACAAGATTTATTTACAAGGGGGTTATTTACAAGAAAAATATTTACAAAGAATTTTATTTACTAGAGTTATTTATGTACAAAGAATATACAAGATTATTTATAAAGGTTGCTTTACAAAAGATTTATTTACAAAGAGTTATTTACAAGGAACTATGTACAAGGTTCTATTTACATGGAATAATACAAGGTTAGAATTATGTTCTCTTTTTCGGGATTGCGTTGCATTTTTATATTTGTACGAATACATATTCATGGATGTTAGGAGATAGCAGGGCATAAACCGAATCGATTACGCTAACACCCATAGATATTTAAGTGTCAGCGGTGACAACACAGATACGAAGCAAGGGGGAGAACAAAAACTTCTTCTTTTGAAGCTAAGGTGGTGCGCGCCATGAGGGGAGGACCTAGCGCACGCCATGTGATGTGGCGCGCTCCTTGTGCAAACTAAATTCAAGGCCAGGTTCTGATCCCCTAAATTTTCTATAAAAGGATGTACATCTTTCTTTTTAACAGCCATATCTGATTCTGCAACATGACTTCTTTCACCCAAAACTCTCTCTCTTGTTGGACCGATGAATTTACCAAGATCGAGCAAACTAATTTTTTAAATTTTTGTTTGAACGCTCTCTTTCATTTGAGGTCCGTGAGGATGAAATAAATGTTTTTTGAAGGCATCCACTTAGTTGTGGGATCCGGTGGCTCATACTTTCAGATTTGGAGACAAAGAACTCTGTCCGACTATCAAAGAGTTTGAAGCTATTCTGCATCTTTTGTCCTCGGGAGGAGATTTTGATTCCTTCCTCGCTTGCGAGTCCAAAAAAACTATTATGGGATTTATGCAGATTGATCGGTAATGAAACTTCTCTCATTCTGCATGGTGGGGTTCTCGACACATCCTACCTGGTGAGCCACTTTCGCCCTGCTCTGATTTTCCTTTGCAGTCCTGCCATCGCTATGACTTGTGCATCTATCTTCTGACCCATTTTCTTCTTTCCTTGGGAGATGATGATGTCAATGCTACCTTACTACATGTAGCCTCCCAAATAATGGAAGGGGAGAATTTCATGCCACTGATCCTGGTAGAGACACTGATCGATTTGGATGTTGTGCAGTCGGGTGCCTCTTTTGCTTTTTCAGGTAATCCCCTACTCCTCCAGGTATCTCTCAAAGCTCTCCTTTTTACACATTTTACTTAATTTTTCCACTCAAGCTCTCTTTTTTTCTCTTTTTTATAAATTTTTTCACTCAACTATCCTTTTATATATCTCTCAATTTTTTCGCTCAACTCTCATTTTTCTGTATTTTTCTCTCAGATCTGGTTGATGGAGATGGTGAATATTTTAGAGTATTCACTGGCGGGGGTCTATACTCTGAGAGCATTTCTGCAAAGGATATTTTATAATATTTTAGGGATTTATTGTCCCTGCATTACCATGGCTGAGTGGTAAGATTTCTTTGAAACTCAAACGGGCGAAAACATCTGCTGGCGTTGTCCTTAGTGGACTGTTCTTGTAGCGACGACTTCGACCATGGAGCACTCTGACATTTTGCTTGTAGGCTTGAGCTTCACCACTTTCTATTTTCCTTTTTGTGTTCTGAGTCAGCTGGGTTGTGCTCAATAGGGCCATTTGGCAGTGACTCACATGTCCACTTCTTCTCATTATGCTCCATTTCTGGAGCGTTATCGACGGTTCTGGTCATCTTGGAGGATGATTGACTCAAAAGATCCCTCAGTGATGCCTTTATGATGTAATGATCCACACAGCTGGGAATAGATATAGAGTAGAAAGAAGACAATGATGTGAAGAAGGGAGGACTTAATCTAGTTGTTCCTGCTGCACTTCCATTATTATTGTTGATACCTGAATCTGGACGGTTGATGAAGACTCCGATTTGGTTTCCCTTTTGCTGGCGTAATCCTCTTGATCCACTGCTCCGCTTGTAAAGTCCTGAAAAGGATGAACAACTAGACACCGGTGGGGTGCCGGCCGAATAGGCTCCGATGCCTAAGTCAGTA